>CM076395.1:11388779-11434127 GCA_038363315.1 Mugilogobius chulae
CACGAGTACCATGGAGGGAAGCGTCTCGACTAATTTTGCGTGTCTTTGATGTCTGTAGAGATTTTTATATCTTGTATTTAGTTACCAGGAAAGTCCCACTGAGATTGCCAGATAAGTCATTCTTTCAGACGGAGTCGCCCGAAAGGAGGGCATTAATATGGTGGCGATGTTTCTTCTAGCATGTGAGGGGTTAATACCTAAGAAGTACCCGGAGAAAACCTACACAGACAGCTGGAGAACATGCAAACTTCGCACAGTGGTAGATAAGACGCTCCTGTAGTCGACTGATTGAATTGAACCCAGGACCTTCTTGCTGTGGGGCCAGAGCGGACTAACTCTCACGGTTGTTGCCTGCGTGTGGTCGCTGCTGTGTATTGGTTATGAAGGTTGTGAGTGTACAGTCCTCGACCCATGTATACTGAATGTGCTGACTAGATTTATCAGGTAGATGCACTGCTGGCGACGACAGCAAATGCGGCGGAAGGTCTGTCTGGTTAAGATGTTCTTTTAGAAGAGAAGAGTAGATCTAAATAGTGTGGCTCTCTGCATGAAGATTTGTAGTCTTACGGGTGTATGGATGAGTGGGCGGTATAGCCAGGAGTGGTTGTGTAGGAGGAAGTGTGAGACACGTATCAGGGAGTATGAGCTGATCTGTGACCGATGTATGGCCGAGAGGGACCGCAGAATTTTGCCAAAATGAGGGGGCTCAACCAGAGGTTGCGCAATAGCGGTCGGCCGTATGGCATGACATTTGTCGGAAATGGTCGATATATATCTAAGCTTATATTTTTCTGCTATGGATAAGACTTTTCTGAGCTTCAGCGATAACATAAATATCCACCTTTGAAGTTTACAAACCACATGTTAAAAAATGCACTTTTGACACTGGTCCATATTATAGTTTAGACCATGTACCTAGCATGATTAAACTATTATGTTTGGTATCATTTTGAAGAAAACAATCTTGTCTTTCATTAGGTACATTTGTTGTCCTCTCTGATAATTACTATGGCAACAACAGCTTTTCAAACTGTCACATGAGGACATTTTTTACCATTTTTTCCTGAACTGTTTTGCTACGTTTCTTGCTGAAAGCTCTAGGAACATGATAGACACACAAATGTGATATCAAATTATTCTCTGGAATCTGAGGATTCAGAAAATGTATAATATGTCTTAACTTTTTCAAAACCCAGCTCACAGTGAGCCACAAAGTACAAGAGTCATTCTCACTGAGGGCATTCCCATAGAACTCAGGCTATTTTCTGTATTCTTGCTTCTGATGGTTGTTGGAGCTTTTTGATCTGGAAAAGTCCTCTTGATTTATTTTTTTTTTTAATTTGAGTAGAATAGTCTTGTTTTTACTAAAAAAGTTGTGTTTTTCTCTCGTTTTAGCCAAATTTGAAGTCTCATAGCGATAAATGAGCACACAGCTCTCAGAGTAATTCTGTCTAAAACTTTCACTGATAAAAGTCAGAATGAAGTATCACAACTGTACCACATAATCATATTTTCTGTTGTGTAACTGTAAAAAACATATGACACTGAACTCTAAAACCAACACAAATAATAATCACTAAGATACATGTTAATAAGATGCAAAAATGAGAGGTACAATTCTGGTCTGCCAATGGGTTTGTGTTCCTGTTTTTAATGTGTGGCCTTTAAAATATAACTAATAAGCCTATTTTCTGTTTACTATTTTAACAATTACTTACATTCAGTCATACAGGGACCCGACCGGCCTAGAACCCTAAACCTCATACTACAGCAGCACTGTAGTATGAGTGCAAATCCGAGGTTCGACTACATGTCGGATTTACCTCTCCAGGACCTGAAGTAGACCTGACCTGAGGCTGGGGAGTGTGATTCCTCTAGACCTGGAACACACCCTCCATTACTCGTTCTTAAACAAAGGGACCACTACCCTGGTCTGCCACTCCTGTCCCATTTCGCCGTGTAAGCCAGGTGTGCCAGGACAGTCCCACAAGATTCAAAGACTTCAGGTGTCTCATCCCCTGGAGCCTTGTCACCAACTTGACTTCAGCGTAATGGACTGGTCTCCCTGAGTCCTCAGTTGCGCCTCCTTCTTAGGATATGTGTTGGTTGGGGACTCAAAGGAGAAACATTTAGGTAAATTATAGAAACTGTGCTTGAGATACGACTTTTTACCCAAGGCCTTCAACATACTGTACATTCTGAAAACGTGAAAACTAATTAATTCTGTGCTGTGATCAAGTGTTATATAATTAGGCCTGTTTTGTTTGTATTTCTCTAGCAGGAGAAGGCTCCAGAAGACAGGCAGATGTTTCACTAAATGCCTGTAAAGGTCTTCTTTATTTCTGGGCTTTTGAGCATTTTGCTGATGAGATTGGGTTTAACCTGAGCACATGACATGTGAGGGTTTAGAAAGCATTATATTGGCTGAAACATGATTGACAGAGAGTATATTGTGCTGGACCAATGATGATCAGGAGACTTAACCAATAAGGGTTTCACAGATATGAAACAGTTTCTCCCTGAGTGTCTAAAGGTGACCATCAGAATGAACTTCCCAGATGAGACTGTAGTCTGTGAGGGTTGTGGGTTCCTCCTGATGTACACAGTGTGAATGTGAACAGGCAGCTCTGGAAGGATGGAGGTACAAATCACTGCTCCCACATTCCTCTGACCTCACAAACATCGCTCATAAGCCTGTCTTAAATGGTCTCTCAGTGTTCCCAATTTTCAAAGCAAGGATCCACTCACCCAGTGTACGTAGACAATGAAGTAGCATGGGTTAAGTGTCTTGCTCAAGGACACAACAGCAAAGTCCCACTGTGGCAACTGGTGTTTCAGAAGTATTCCATCCAAGTACTGTCAGGCCCTGTCCTGCTTAGCGTTTGAGATCTGATGGTATCAGGCTTTGACAAGCAAATTTTAACCCTATAAAACTGAACCATCCTCTCAAATCATGAACGAGACCTCAGATGTAACAGGTGTTGGTATTTCTGCCAAACTGCCAACTTGATGCATCTCCTACAAAGTGAACCAGCTCAACCAGGTCAGCTGCAGAGCTGATGTCAAAGTTAGTTAATGTTTCAAAACTCTTTGCTTTGTACATCTTTATCACTATTTTCGCTTTATTGACGTTGTCAGCACCTCTGAGGAGATGAAGTATTGATAAGATCACAAATCTCTGTCATTCATCCATACAGATAGATGATTATGTGACTGGGTCAGGGGATATTTACTCCTCCAATGCAAGGCAGAGGATTGAGAAATGTAGATGTTCTCAGGAGGGTCACACACATAACCCTGTGGTTATGTGTGATACATAATCTTAAATTAAAGTAACCAGAGTGAAAATGTCCACACCATTGTCCCTCCTTTTACATTTACAAAGTTGAAGAAGCACACACAACACCTTGTATTGTATTGTAACTGTGCAAACCATTCCAGCAAAACGGTTGTTTGTTTGAAGTCCAATCCAGTAAATCCAGACTGTACATTTTAACCTGGAGAATCCAAACTGATATCGGTCTGCATTAATTTGTGCACTCATGCAATGACTTGGTGCAGCAGAACTCTGGAACTTACACAGTCAAATGTATAAACGTTTTGGCAACTGTGGCCACAGTGAGACAGTTTAGGAAATAATTTTCTTACAAAAAGCCACCATTTTTTGGATATATTTGGAGCAAAAATATAGATTCTCATTAACTTAATATAAACATGTGAGGGCTATATATGTACTTTTTTGCTTTCTTTTTAAAATGTGGTTGGGCCTATTCAGTGCCAAAATTACAGGTATACTTACCTGACCAGTGAGCCTGGTTTGGAAAGAACATGGATAGATACTTATACAGTTGATATTATAATGTAGTTGGAATCAGCTCCTGCTCATGTCAAAGAGGCTGACACAATCTCTAGATTAGGCTTAAAATGTTCCACTTAGAAATTTTCTATGGTCAGGCCAGTTAGGAACAGAAACTAAACCACAGTTCTAGTCGGGCTGCCTTAGGAGCAAATATAATGGGGCAAGTTTAGTGTGTCGGCTGGGGTGCTGTCTTCTTATTTGAACTGTTTTCCCTGTGAAGATAATTATTTAACTGCTTGTCTATCTATGTAGCCTGTTCTCACTTGTTTTATTGTTATTTTCTACCATTAATGTTTGCTGGGTTAACTTTTTTAACCTTGGGAAGTCCTCAGAGACAATTGTTGTTGTGATTCTGGGGTATAGAAAAATAAAATTATTTGATTTGATATGTAGCCTATACAAATATACTATGCAATACCAACTTAATTCATAAATCTTCAAACAACAACTGGCGCTGAGATCAAATGTTCAAAGCCAGATCTGGTCAGATCACTGAGGATGAACTTGTCCAGTGGTCAGAGGGACTAATACAAGACAAAAGTCTTACTTCTGTCACTCTGCCCCAGGGCAACTGTGACTACAGTGACACTTTACCACCATTGAGTGTGAAATAGATAAATATAATCAGTGTGAAGCAGAGTTTAAAAAAAAAGTGCTGTATTAGTAAATAACACACAAAGAGAACGCAGGCCCTGATCTGTGACTGTGGTTCTGGTTTACCAAATTTATCTTAGTGATTATTATTTGTGTTGGCTTTAGAGTTCAGTGTCATATGTTTTTTACAGTTACACAACAGAAAATATTATTATGTGGTACAGTTGTGATACTTCATTCTGACTTTTTATTGGGGATATTTCTAACAGAATTGAACTTGGTGCTGTGTGCTCTTTTATCACTATAACATTTAAAATTCGGCTAAAACAAGACAAAAAACACAACTTTCAAGTAAAAACAAGACTATTCTACTCAAATTGAAAAATAAAAAATAAATCAAGAGGACTTTTTCAGATCAAAAAGCTTCAACAACCATCAGAAGTAAGAATACAGAAAATAGCTTGAGTTCTATGGGAGATGCACCTCTGTGAGAATCACTCTTGTACTTTGAGGCTCACTATGAGGCTGTGTTTTGAGAAAGTTGAGACATATTATACATTTTCTGAATCCTCACATTCCAGAGAATAATTTGATATCACATTTACATGTCTATCATGTTCCTAGAGCTTTCAGCAAGAAACGTAGCAAAACAGTTCAGAAAAAATGGTAAACAATTGTCCTCATGTGACAGTTTGAAAAGCTGTTGTTGCCATAGTAATTATCAGAGAGGACAACAAATGCACCTACATGAAAGACAAGATTGTTTTCTTCAAAGTGATACCAAACATAATAGTTTAATCATTGTCTGATGGGCGGTACATGGCCTGAACCATAATATGAACCAGTGTAAAAAGTGCATTTTTTGACATGTGGTTTGTAAACTTCAAAGGTGGATATTTATGTTATCGCTGAAGCTCAGAAAAGTCTATCATGCAAAAATATAAAGCTTAGATTATGACCTTCCAAAAATGTATGATAGCCCTTGCCACCTCTGGTGAGCCCCGTTTTCGGTCTGGCCCATGGACTAAGGAGCGTGTGAGTGTGTAGCCTGGTGGAATGATGAGGCGCTGCATCTGTGAACTATCATTCGGGGTTCGGAGGATTTTCAGAACTTGTGGAACAGGATTCAGAACACATTGACACATTTCAGGATGTCTGGTCACCAAACCAGGCCAGGCTGCTAAAGGCTAAAGTGGGCAGGGAGAATCTGTCTATTAAATCCAGTTCTACTGGAGCTATTCTTGTGATATTATTGAGTTTCACAAAATGTAGGGCTGTGGTCTCCAACCTGTAACTCGCCAAAGGATTTTACAATCATACAAACTATGCTTTATCACTCAAAAGTTATTTATTACCTGTTAAAAAGTTATAAATCTGTCTTTAGATGCCCAGTTTTGTTCACTTCTAAACAGATACTGGCTAAGTTTTCAAATAGGGCTCTTAACTGGCACAGTTGAATTCTTGATCATCGCTAAAAGGAGGAGCGCTGCCAGTTTTCTTTTGCAAAAGTAGATCTCCTGTTAAAAAAGATTGGCCCCTGACCTAGAGAATCCATCTGTCAGACCGTTATTGTACGATTAAAGATGGCCAAAGTCACAAGGACCAATCACAGCGCAGCACTGTGGTTTGGGTCAAAGTGACAGACTACAGTTTATATCAGCAGAAAAACAGAGAAATGTGCTTTTCTCTCGACTGGATTTAACAAAAACGTGAGGACCAGGACCAGTTCAGACCCAGACTCAGACCCAGACTCAGACCCAGACTCAGACCCAGACTCAGACCCAGACCCAGACCCAGACCCAGACTCAGACCCATGAACGAGAGAGTCCAGTTCAGCTGCAGAAGGAAGAGCAGATGTTTCCGACTCTTAACAATTCTGTTTTCTTTACAGTTCAAATCCAAACTCCACAACTCGACCGTCCCGACCTCCAGACCTGCTCCTGATCCGAGTCCTGGTCCTGATCCTGGTCCTGGTCCCGAGCCGCTGAGCCCTGATGCATCGTGGGATACGTCCGTGCAGGCGGCCATTCGAGTGGGCGACTGGAAACTTCTGACCGGAGACCCAGGCCACGGAGACTGGGTCCCAGACCAGGTACTAAACAGGCCGGGTTTAGTCCTGGTTTAGTCCTGCTTTAGTCTAGTTTTAGTCTAGTTTTAGTCCAGTTTTAGTCCAGTTTTAGTCCTGGTTTAGTCCTGCTTTAGCCCTGCTTTAGCCCTGCTTTAGTCCTGCTTTAGTCCTGCTTTAGTCTGTTTTAGTCCTGCTTTAGTCCTGCTTTAGTCCTGTTTTAGTCCTGCTTTAGTCCTGCTTTAGTCCTGCTTTAGTCCTGCTTTAGTCCTGCTTTAGTCCTGCTTTAGTCCTGCTTTAGTCCTGCTTTAGTCCTGCTTTAGTCCTGCTTTAGTCTTGCTTTAGTCTTGCTTTAGTCTTGCTTTAGTCTTGCTTTAGTCTTGCTTTAGTCCTGCTTTAGTCCTGCTTTAGTCCTGCTTTAGTCCTGCTTTAGTCCTGCTTTAGTCCTGCTTTAGTCCTGCTTTAGTCCTGCTTTAGTCCTGCTTTAGTCTTGCTTTAGTCTTGCTTTAGTCCTGCTTTAGTCCTGTTTTAGCCCTGCTTTAGTCTTTGTTTAGTCCTGCTTTAGTCCTGCTTTAGTCCTGCTTTAGTCCTGCTTTAGTCTTGCTTAGTCCTGCTTTAGTCCTGTTTTAGTCCTGTTTTAGCCCTGCTTTAGTCTTTGTTTTAGTCTGCTTAGTCCTGTTTTAGTCCTGCTTTAGTCCTGTTTAGTCCTGTTTTAGTCCTGCTTTAGTCCTGCTTTAGTCCTGCTTTAGTCCTGCTTTAGTCTTGCTTTAGTCCTGCTTTAGTCCTGCTTTAGTCCTGTTTTAGTCCTGTTTTAGCCCTGCTTTAGTCTTTGTTTTAGTCCTGCTTTAGTCCTGTTTTAGTCCTGCTTTAGTCCTGTTTGAGTCCTGTTTTAGTCCTGTTTTAGTCCTGCTTTAGTCCCGGTTTTAGTCCTGCTTTAGTCCTGTTTTAGTCCTGCTTTAGTCCTTGTTTTAGTCCTGCTTTAGTCCTGTTTTAGTCCTGCTTTAGTCCTGTTTTAGTCCTGCTTTAGTCCTTGTTTAGTCCTGCTTTAGTCCTGGTTCAGTCCTGGTTCTTAAGTCCTGTTCCTGCTCAGATTCTCCCGTCTCTTCCGGGCCGTTGGTGGAATCTGGAACGTTCCTTCTCGCACAGATCCTCGGAACGTTCCGGAGTCTGGCTGTTCAACATCAGCGCTGATCCGTTCGAGAGACACGACCTGTCGGACCAGAGACCCGAGGTGGTCCGGGTCCTGCTCCAGCGCCTGGTCTGGTACAACCGCAGCGCCGTGGCCGTGCGTTTTCCGCCCGACGACCGCAGGTAACCACGGCAACGCCAACCAAATACACAAGTACGAATAAAAGAGTTGTGTTTTCTTTGTTCCAGAGCTGATCCGACGCGACGCAGAGGAGCCTGGGAGCCGTGGATCCTGGAGACAGAGACCGAGACCGGGGCCGGGACTGGGACTGAGGAAGAGGAGGAGAGCAGGAGGAAGACTGGAGCAGACAAAAGGGACAAAACCAAGAAGAAGAAAAAGCAGAAGAGGAAACGTGGGAAGTGTCACATGTGTAAACTCAACGCTTTTTCCACAAACTCAACTCCAGGATGATGGAGAACAAGATCTGAGCCAGGACTGAACCAGGTCTGAGCCAGACTAGAGCAGGACTTACAACTGGACTTAAACCAGGACTAAAGCTGGACTAAGACAGGACTAAAACAGAAGTAAAATAGGATGAAAACAGGATGAAAACTGGACTAAAGCAGGACTAACATGGGACTAAAACAGGACTAAAGCGAGCGTAAAAGCAGTACTAAACCAGGATTAAAACAAGACCAGACCGGGTCTTAACCGGGACTTAAAGCAAGAGTAAAACAGGACTAAAACAGGACTAAAGCAGGACTAAAGCAGGACTAAAGCAGGACTAAAGCAGGACTAAAGCAGGACTAAAGCAGGACTAAAGCAGGACTAAACAGGACTAAAACAGGACTAAAACAGGACTAAAGCAGGACTAAAGCAGGACTAAAGCAGGACTAAAGCAGGACTAAAACAGGACTAAAACAGGACTAAACAGGACTAAAACAGGACTAAAATCAGGACTAAAATCAGGACTAAAGCAGGACTAAAGCAGGACTAAAGCAGGACTAAAGCAGGACTAAAGCAGGACTAAAGCAGGACTAGAGCAGGACTAGAGCAGGACTAGAGCAGGACTAGAGCAGGACTAAAGCAGGACTAAAGCAGGACTAAAGCAGGACTAAACCAGGACTAAAGCAGGACTAAAGCAGGACTAAAACAGGACTAAAGCAGGTCTAAAGCAGGACTAAAGCAGGACTAAACCAGGACTAAAACAGCAGCAGATACAGACCTATTAAGTTACTGAACTAGACTAAATCCGTTCTTACTTCTGGACTCTTCTGTGATTGGACGTTCAGACCGGTCAGATCCGGGACTCGAACCCCTGACGCTGTGGTTCTGTGGCTCGTGAGCTGCAGCTGCGCCACTGAGACAGACTTTTGCACAAACGTTTGAGCCGAACCGTAAACCCACAGTTTTTATATTTTCACACAAAAGAAAAAGAAAAAGCAGAAGCTGTGACCAAAGAAGAAAAACCACTAACGACGAGCTTTAGTTTAAAATGTGAATCTAAATGTTTGTTTTGGGTCTGAATGTGAAAAAACACTCTTTCATTAAAGCATCTGTTCACTTCTGTGTGATTTCTGTCATTTAAGTCAAAGGTTGTATTTCTATGAGTCCAGACAAGGTTCATATGAGCAGAAGAAAGAAGAAGAGAGAAGAAGAGAGAAGAAGGGAAAAAAAGAGAAGAGGAAGAAAGGAAGAAGGAAGGAAGCCAGGAGAAGAAAAAAAAAAGCGAGGAGAAGAAAGCAAAAAGAAAGGGGGAGAACAAAGGAGGAAGAAAAATGAAAGAAGGGAGAAGTAAAAGGCAAGAAGGAAAGGAGGAAGAAAAAAGAGGAAGAAGCGAGAAGTAAAAGAAAAAGCAAGAAGGAAAGAAGAGGGAAGAAAGGAAGTAGAAAAAAGGAGAAGGGAGGAGGAAGAAAGCCAGAAGGAAGAGAAGAGAAAAAAGGAAAAAGAAAATCGAAGAGAGGAGGAAGGAAGAAAGGACAAGAAGGAAAGAGAAGAGAGAAAAAGCAAGAAAGGGTAAGAAAGCAAGCAATAAGGAAAGAGAAGAAAGGAGAAGGAAGAAAGAAGCAAAGAGAAAGAAAGGGAAGGAAGAAAAACAAAAGGAAGGTGAAAAGTAAAAAAGAAAGCAAGAAGAAAACAGGGAAGAAAGAAGGAAGAAATAAGACAAAAAAAGCAAGGAGGTGGAAGGAAGAAAAGAGAGAAGAGGAAGGAAGAAAGAAAGGAAGAAGTAGAAGGAACAAGAAGGAAGGAGAAGGAAGAAAAGAGGAGGAATAAAGACAAAAGAAGGAAGGAGGAAAGAAGCCAGAAGAGCATTAGGCTTTGGTGAGCTGATGTGAAGAAAGGAGGAAGGAAGGAAAGAAGAAAGAGGGAAGAAAGAATCAATGAGCAGAAGGAAGATAAAAAAAAAGAATCGAGGAAGAAAGAACAAGAAAAAAAGAGAAGCAAGAAAAAGAAAGCAAGCAAGTAGGAAAGAAAGAAAGAAGAAATAAGCCAAAAAAGCAAGGAAATGAAGGAAGAAAAAAGAAAGAGGGAGGAAGGAGAAAGAAAGATGAAAGAAGAAGACAAAGGCAAAGAAAGGGAGAAGTAAAAAAGCAAGAAAAGAGAAGCGGGAGGAAAGAAAACAGGAGGAAGAAAGACGAAAAAGCAGCAAGGAAAGAAGAAAAAGGAAGGAAAGAAGCAAGGAGAAGGAAAGAGAAGAAGAAAGAGTGAAGAAAGATAAAGGGATAAAGGAAGACAAAAGGAGAAAGAAAGAACGGAGGAAGGAAGAAAGGACAAGAAAAAAGGAAAGAAGCAAGAGAAAGAAGAAAAGAAGAGGAAGGAAGAAAGCAAGAAGGTAAGATAAAGACAAAGGAAAGAGAAGGAAGAAAGCAAGAAGGTAAGAGAAAGACAAAAGGAAAGAGAAGGAAGAAGGAGAAAGATGAACAAAGGAGAAGAAAGAAAGCAATAAGTTAAGAGCAGGGGTGTTGGACTGGGGGGGTAAATGGTACTAGTTTCCCCAGGGCCCAAGGCAGTAAAAGGCCCCCATAAGTATACGGCTTTTTTTTTTTTTAGAATACTTTATTGTTTAGAAATAATTGTATTCATTGATTTAATCACCAGCTAATTTAGTGATTTAACTCACTATCCACAACCCACCGAGCACAAGAGAAGAGGTTTTATGACCCAGACACAGCAATAACTACGCAAAAATAACTAGAAATGTGTTTTTAAGGAAGCTTTTATTAGTGTAGGCTATTTATTTATTTATTTATTAACCTTAATTTATTAATTAAAATTGGGCAACATTCTTGAGTGTCATATTGGACTGTCGCGATATAAACAAGCTGCCGCTCTATATAACATATTGGCAAATGATGTAGGCCCATGTAAATAAATAAAATACAAGTTTATGTACCTGGGGCCAGAATTTGGTGCTACGCCCCTGGTTAAGAGAAGAAAGGAGAAGGAGGAGGAAGAAAGGGACAAGAAAGACGAGGAGTTTGTTTCTATATCACATCTGTAAAGTGACTGAAAAAGTCCAACAGAAACTCGTGTAAAAATCAGCTGTAAGTCATCAAAATAGAGTTTATAATTTAGTGAGCATCATGTAGATTTATGTAGATATTTTACCTGCAGGATCAAACGTGATAGATTTTAACAAAATGTAATTGTAATACAAAGAATGAGATGGTTAATGTGTTTTCTTTCAATGGAAAAAATGTAGTGTTTTGATGTTATTGTCATCGTAACTTCTCAAAAATTACGGAAATGAACAAACCCAAACTGGAGCTGCCTGTAGTGGCTGAGACGGTCCACCAGGGGGCAGAATACACGTGTCAAATCAAATACAGCAGGTTTTTAAGACGAGTATCGATCAAGTTGAGGAAAAAGAGGTTTTAGAAATGCCTGTAGCAAATAGGATACGAAAGGCAGTGTAGGGTTAAAAAATGATTTAACGGAAAAATCTGGTCTTTACATCAGTGTTCATCAGGTCTTTACTTCTAGAGATTTCTGCGCAGTTGCATATTAATTCCAATTAAATAAGAGTAGAAAGCATTAAAAAAACTAAACAGTAAATATACATCTGAGATTTTTGTGTCAGAGACAATTAAAGTGTGAAAAACAAAACGATCTCAGTTTCAGTACAAACTCTTGTAAAATCCAGATCGATTCTCAGGGTTTGCAATTTTAAACTTTTCCACGACCTTTAACAAATAATAATAATGCATTGGATTTATACAGCGCTTTTCAAGACGCTTCACATTCTGCTTTATTCATTCATCCCATACTGGTTGGTGGTAAGCTCCTATTGTAGTCACAGCTGCCCTGGGGCAGACTGATGGAAGCGAGGCTGCCATTTTGCGCCATCGGCCCCTCCGACCACCACCAACCATTTATACACACACCAGATCCAGACTAGGCAATGTGGGTGAAGTGTCTTGCCTAAGGACACAGTGTTTGTCCCACTGTGGCTCCTGAGGTTCCTCCAGAGTCTCCCATCCAAGTCCTGCCCAGGCCCAACCCTGCTTAGCTTCTGAGATCTGACAGGATCAGGCTTTGGCGAGCTGGTATGGCATACCATATCATAACATACAACAGTCTTTCATAAACTGACCAAAACACAACACATTTTAAACATAAAAAAATGAAAATTCCAAATATTCTGGATTATAAAATACTTTCAAAATTCAGTCAATTTTATTCGAGTTTTAAACAAAAAAAGCTAAATCTTTGTTTTCCCATCTTAAATGTATTTTTATTCCATTTTCTTTCACTCTTTTCAAAAACAAAATCAAAATGACTTTAAGTAATGAATTCAGGAACATAAAAAGATCAATATTTTGCCTGAAGTTTGACTTTTTTACTGACAAAGGCTCAGTTATCGATCTTTCAATTCAAAACCAAAAACCTGACGATTGAACACGACTGAATCTTGATCTGTCGCTTTATATTTGAATCTAAAATCACTTAGATTTTTCCAAAAGCTTTTCAAAACTCACAGAACTCCCAAACTTTTCTAAGGTCTGGAAATGAGAATAGAATTTCTCGTGACTTTTCCAGGTTTTCCGTGAGCGTACGAACCCTGATCCAAACCCAAAGTCAAAGTGGTAAAAAAGCGAGAGACACAGACTAGTTTCAGTTCAAACTCTTAAAGTCAAAGTTGTAGTGCTGCAGGTCTTTAGTCGACTAATCGGTCGATGCATTCTTAGTCGATCTACATTTTTATGGACTAAACCAGGTCTAAACCAGGACTAAACCAGGTCTAAACCAGGACTAAAACAGGTCTAAACCAGGACTAAAACAGGTCTAAACCAGGACTAAAACAGGACTAAACCAGGACTAAAACGGGTCTAAACCAGGACTAAAACGGGTCTAAACCAGGACTAAAACGGGTCTAAACCAGGACTAAAACGGGTCTAAACCAGGACTAAAACGGGTCTAAACCAGGACTAAAACGGGTCTAAACCAGGACTAAAACGGGTCTAAACCAGGACTAAAACGGGTCTAAACCAGGACTAAAACAGGACTAAACCAGGACTAAAACAGGTCTAAACCAGGACTAAAGCTGGACTAAAGCTGGACTAAAACAGGACTAAAGCTGGACTAAAACAGGACTAAAGCTGGACTAAAACAGGACTAAAGCTGGACTAAAACAGGACTAAAGCTGGACTAAACCAGGACTAAAGCAGGACTAAAGCAGGACTAAAATAGGACTAAAGCAGGACTAAAATAGGACTAAAGCAGGACTAAAGCAGGACTAAAACAGGTCTAAACCAGGACTAAAACAGGTCTAAACCAGGACTAAAACAGGACTAAACCAGGACTAAAACAGGTCTAAACCAGGACTAAAGCTGGACTAAAGCTGGACTAAAACAGGACTAAAGCTGGACTAAAACAGGACTAAAGCAGGACTAAAGCAGGACTAAAGCTGGACTAAAACAGGACTGAAACAGGACTAAAACAAGGACTAAAGTAGGACTAAAGTAGGACTAAAGCAGGACTAAAACAGGACTAAAGTAGGACTAAACCAGGACTAAAGCAGGACTAAAGCAGGACTAAAACAGGACTGAAACAGGTCTAAAACAAGGACTAAACCAGGACTAAAGTAGGACTAAAACAGGACTAAAACAGGACTAAAGTAGGACTAAAGCAGGACTAAAGTAGGACTAAACCAGGACTGAAACAGGACTGAAACAGGACTAAAGCAGCAGCAGATACAGACCTATAAAGTTACTGAACTAGACTAAATCCTTTACTTTAGGACAAACTCTTAAAGTCAAAGTTAAAGTAAAAAAGTGAGACACACAGGCTAGTTTCAGTTCAAACTCTTAGAATAAAAAAGCGAGAGACAGACACTAGTTTCAGTACCAAACTCTTCACAGAAGAGAGCACACGTTTTATTGATATTTTGACTTTTATTCCAGTGAAAAAAGCTTCTCCGGCGTTTGGATTTCTGCAGATTCAAAAACCTTTTTCTACAAGTTTGTGTTTGTGGAGAAAAGAGAGAGACACTTAACTTTTACTGGAGCGAAAACTAAACCAGACACAAACGTTTTCTGTGGAGTTGAACCGGGCCAGACCAGGCTGGAGTCAAAGATCTGCCAAAGAACAAGACTGTTGGACTGAAACACGAGGAAAGACGAGGTTTTCCGACTGAAACTGGAGCTGTGGAAGTCTGATGTTACAATACAAAATGTTTCTGTTACGACTGTGAAAACTCGACGGTTTAAAGATTCTTCAGGATTATTTTTGTCACGATCAAAGAATTTATTCACAGTTTAAATCAGACGAGTCAAATTCAGAAGGAGCTGGAGACCAGATTTGTACCTGGACAAGTGTCGAAGGGCCAGGATTCAGTCGTTGGTTTGACACATTATCATTTTACCAGGCCGCAGTTTGCCCAGGTCTGATTTAAAGTGTGTCCAGGTTTATATTATATCACAACAACGTATTTTTACTCAGGTGCTGTACTTCAGTTTGAGTGTCTGTTCTTGACATTTTTCATTAAACATCTGTATTTTTTTTACTCCTGACAGTTACTTTTTAGATTTTTTTTCTCTTTCGTTCGATCCAAAGCTGTTGCGAATCAGCAAAAACTGTTTCTAATAATTCAGATGTTTTTTTTTATCATTCAAAGCCGAGGTCTCAAACTACTTTCATGCGGCCCACTTAATGATTTCTGATTGCTACTGATGAGAGCCGCCAATAAACTGCAGAGAAATGTGACGCTGCGGCTGTGATTCTGTGTGAGACAGACTTTAGTGTTTTATGTGTTTGAGTGTTTTTGTTCCTTTGGCAGATCTTCAGTAAAAACAGCTCCGTTCAACACAAACAGAATCAGTTCAGTCACGTTTGTGTTTGAAGTGTTTGGTCGGGTTTAAAGTGCCCACGACGAGTCAGACTAATGTTCAAACTCTATTCATCAGACTGAACCGTGTTGTGAAGATAAACCAGGAAGCAGAGCAGAGGTTTAAACTGACGACATCACACTGTGGAGACGGAAACGTTTTCATTTTAAAACCTGTTCATAAGCCTGTGAACATGAGTTTATCTAAATGAATGTTCTTGTGGATGTTTATGTTCAGGCCTGGGACATATTGACAAAAATGTATTACTTTTTAAATTTCTTTATAACTACATTTAGACAATATTGTGTTAAAACTTGTCTTTAAAGTCGGAGTAATTCACTTTTAATGTTGTAAATGAATTAACTTTGTGTTTTCCACTAAAAAGTCTCTGATAAATGCAGCTCTTTGTGACAAAATGAGACCACAGAGTACTGTCGAGCTGATAATAAAGAACTGAATGCTGCGCTCTGATTGGCTGAGCTGGGGTGGTTCATGAGCACACGTCTTTATGAACCATGTGTGGAAGGATTTATAAAAGGGAAGATGTTAAAATGTAACTGGATTAGCAAAAAAATAAAAAATAAATCTGAAAAAACAGTCCAATCCAAAGAAAAATGACACTTAACAGAAAAGATCTATTAATACAGTCCATACTAAAACATATCAGAACGTTTTAGTCACATTAATAGTTTTTCTCTGGCACAAACTTGAGGAAAAGTCACAAGAATCAGATGAGCCGATGCCGATATTTCTATACTTTGGCTTCACAGCATTCTACAGGACAATGTGGTTTCAGCGAGGTGCAGCAGGTAAAAGGAAGATGGTTTAAACGCAGATTATCTTTGTAATACAAGTTAGAAGGGTCTAGTGGAAACAGGGCCGGGTAGAGCCAAGTAGAGCCGAGCAGACACTAACACGCCCCATAAGTAACATTTTGACTTTGTTAAATGTTTCTGACTGTGTAAATGTAAAGACTAACTTTGGCGTAATTATCATTTTTACTCTTAAAGGCTCTTTCACACCAGGCCGAGGGTCGTCGTCTGAACCAGTTTGGTAACTTCTGCCGACAGGCGGCTCACGTGTGTTTGGTGTAAATGGGGTTGTCGGGGGTCAGAGGAGCTGTGGGTTTTTGAAGACTTGCAGGTAAAGTCGGTGTCGCCAGTTGCCACAAATGCAGCTGTTTGATTGGCCCGTGATCACCTGAGAACCAGTGAATCAGTGGCAGGAATATAGTGCGGAAAACCGAAAAAACGCTTACGGAAAAACAGTATTTAGCCGAGCATGGATTGTTGTTATTTACACGGGTCAAACGGGACGTAACTACGAAGGAGAATGGTTCTATTTGGATGGAGGAAAACACGGGGGAGTTACGGGGACCGCAGTACGAAGGCTGGACTGTGGAGGGAAATACGAGTTGAGCTTAACCCGTGAGGTAAGACTAGAAACATCTGTTTGACGTAAAGTTTGACTACTATCACGTGAACTTATGTTTGGTCATTTTGGTCAAGCGTTACATCACACACATGTTCACTCTGTGTTTGTTTGACGACTGTTGGCGTTTGGATCGTGTTTGTCTGAATGTTCTTTCACATCGATGCCCCAAAGAGACATGAACAGACCTGCGTCGCTCCTCCTACCGACAGAGACTGGGGGTTGTGTTGGTGTGAAATACCCTTTAGTCTGTTCAAAATTACACATTTGATGCGTTCAGGACAAGTGAAAGACCAGACTAAACTTTTTTTTTAATCCTTGTGAAGTGTCCTGGAGTGTCTGGAAAGGCGCTGTTAAATAAAATGAATTATTATAAATAGATACATTTGTCCCATCGCTAAAGAGGATCAAACAGATGAGATTTTAGAATTGTAAAAGTGTTGTTTTCATAATCGTGAAGAATCTGAATCCTGACGTGTCTCACAATAATCGAAATATTAATGTAGCATTGTGACTTTCTTACATTAGAAAAGTCTGGAGTCGTTTTTGACAGTTTTCACCGCAAAAACCCGATTCCAGTCTTGGCTAAAACGACCAGAATTCACAACATTTCACTTCATTTGGACAAAATAGGAAAGAATTGCTTAAGCGACGCTGCATTTTTCACTTGTTTCAAGTTATTCTTGCCTGTTTACGAGAGATTTTTGTCCAGAATATGTCACTTATGAGTTGAAACGAGACTGAAATACCTTGAACTAAGTGATATAATTGAGAAAATCCATCATTTAGGACATTATAGTCATCTAGAAACAGTTTTTACAGTGTTTCCAAGTGTGATGTCGTCGTTTAAGAACAGGAAGTGAAGTTTGAACCTTAAACAAAAGTCATTAAATGTGTAAAAGGTTCAGTCTGACCCGGCGCAGGCACTTGTAACGGTGAAAACACATTAAATCAAAGTTTAGTGTGGAAGCAGACGTGTTTGTGTGGAAGATCGAGACGTCACACGGTGGAAGAACGGCCAATCAGACGCCAGGAACGGTCAAAACAAAAAAAACGGAGAATCTGCTTTTTCAACAATTCATCTGGGTTTTTTTTTCTTTTCATGTCGAGTGCAAAACATCACAAATGAACAAATTCTGTATTCAAGTAATGTTATGTACAAGAAGATTCAGGGATTTACAAATATGCACAAGTCTGAACGTTTAATCGTCATTTTCAAATCGCTTTTACACACACGAGCCAATCAGCAGTAACAAACCAGTCCAGAGAGAGTCCGGAGAGAGACCGGGCAGAGTCCCAGATCACGGCCGGGTTCAGAGAGAGAGAGAGAGAGGGGACCGGCCGCAGACGTGACGCGTAGCACCAGAGAGAGAAAAGAGAGAGAGGGAAGGGGAGGAGCTACGTAACCTCCATGGCCACTGTGTTCTCTGACAGACTGTTCAGAGTCGACTTCTCCTGATCGTGGTTTTCCCTGGAACACAGAAAAACATTCAGATTGTAAACAGCGTTCCCACTCGTATCCCAACAAACATTTTACAGGACATTCGCAACGAGAGTTTTATGTAATCACGACATTTACATCACCAATATTTAGTTTTGTCAAGTCTGCGACGGCCCAATCGTCCACATTTATGACATCAAAGTTCACAGTCGTACGTGAAGTTCTCAATCTAAATTCGATCTTGTCAGACAGACGCTGCGGTTCACTTTGATAGCCTCTTTTCAGTGTTCCATGAGCCTCACAGTTAGAGTATTTTGGCAGTGGTGCAGGAGAAAAACATGAGTGTGGGGTCTGGGGGTCGTCCCCCCGAGATTTTGAAAAACTAGGTAAATTTTGGTGCATCCTGACGCATTTTACAGCTTCAGTGACTGAAAAACATCAGAATAAAATCATGGTTTTGACACTTTTGACCTCAGACTACTGCTGAGCCTGTTTTATAAAAAGTTATACTTCCAATTAAAACATCTGGATTAAACAGCCAATTGAAAACGATAAATGAGAAGTGAGGGGATTCTGGGTCCTCCCACATTAGATTTTGGATGTTAGCTTTTGCAGATCTTATGTTTTTAATTAGTTTTACATTAGTACAAATACTTTATTTTTAAACTAGATACACATAAGGCCTTTTGGAGTCGACTGTGCGCATCGCAAAAATCTGGTTCATGTGGTTGCGCTCTATTATGGGAGTTAATGAAATGAAAGTTTCAGGAACAGGACCACAGCCCTTTCGCACCAGGAAACCACGCCTCCTATTACCCAGAAGCCTCTACTTATGCTGCATTCATGTTCCCCGGGAAACTCGGAGGTATCTACGTAACGATCGAACTTCCCAAAATCAGAGCGTTCATGACAGCAGCTTTTGGAACACACGTGGAGCAGTGACACTAACAAACATTTGCATAACTTCAGCTTGATTTTCTTTGCAGATTTGTGAAAAAGTCATGTGGAAACTCTTATTAATGTAACTCATGTACTTACTGAGGAGCTGTGTCTTTTCTTGTTGGTAAAAGTCTGATAAATAAATTATTTTTGGATATTACCTGTAAAGGTGCATTGATGTAAACTCATTTAGTGTGTGTTAAGGTTTTAAATGTGTTTTACTGGTGAAGCAGAACTTTCAGTGTGATAGAAAACTAAAGCCCTGTCATTTTGAGTCAGTGCTCTGCTCCAATCTCATGCGGTCCTGCTGTGGGTCCTGCCCCTGGTCTTGTCATTTGACGTAAACTCGAGAACTCGGCCTCCAACACTTCCGGGTGAGTTTCCGCGCTGAAATTCCGTCCCGAGCAGCGTTCAAACACGATTTCCCCCGTCGGAGGTCGGAACTTCACAGTTTCCAAGAGAACATGAATGCAGAATTAAACCGCCCTTTCCTAACAACACGTCTGGTCTCAGATCTCTTGACCCTACATCTCATCTGTCCTCCTGCTGAAGACATCTCCATCTACAAGTGGGCTGGTCCTGAATCGGCTGAACAGATCGCAGAGACAGAGCCCCCACCCACAGTCTCCCCGATCCAGCCATCGATCAATCATCAATAAATGTATTAATTGCATTCTCTAATGTGGTGTGGTCCGTGCTAGTGAATACATTTTATTATTGGGCCCAATACTTTTCCAAGAAAAAAATAATAATTTTCCATGATATTTGACCGTTTTTCTCATTTTCCATGATGGACTAGATGGACTACCACGATGTAGTATTTATCTAACAAAGTTGCTTCAGCGTGACGACTGTCCTGTGTGATCAGAGCGGAGAAAACGCTGCTGTTCCACAAACTTTTGTCAGGACAGGACTATTGTTTTCTGACGAGAAACATTCTTGCAAATATAAAAACTCCAAAGACCCAGATCAGTTACGCGCCGCATCGAGTTTTTATTTTTGTATGTTTTATTTCAGTTTATGTATAGACCTTTCCTCCACAGATATAAGGCTGATTTGCACAAATGAAGCATCAATACAAAGCTCCAGTTTGGTAGAACATCGCTGGGTGTGAAACGCTTCAGACACACACAGCCTCTAAAGTGAAGACGGGGAGAGGAAAAAAGAAAAGCTGTCAGAACACAAATGTTTGTGAGTGAGGCAAAGAGCACTCTGGGTTTTCACAACTGTTGGTCTATTCGAAAAGTTCTATCAGACTCAACAATCTCCCGTAGCACCCCTGGACTCACGTCGCCGCACCCCATTTGAGAACCTCTGCAACAGACAAGACTACAACTGTTCTAGTCTTGTCTATTGATTGTGCTCGGGACCTTTCCAGAAAATCATCAGAGACTCTGAGAAACAAACTCTTATCTATTACAAATGTTGCTTTAGAGAGCCCAGAGCTACTCTCCCTGAAATCATTCTTTTTCTACCATGTGTGACTTTGGGCGTAGACGGAGGAACAGGGTGAACAGAGACATTCATTCATTCACAAGAGAACTTTACAGTGAAGCCCTATTAACCTTTATCTGCAGGTTTTTGGAGCGAGAAGCAAACCAGAGAGAACCCACAGCTCTAACACTCTGCTGCTACTACAGCTCTGTGGTTCACCTCGTCCCAAACAGACCTGCTGTGAGGGTCAGTGTGGTGTTTTGTTCTCACCTCGTCCCCAGACTGAGCGCCGCTGTGGGGGCCGGCGTGGGGGCTTTGGGCTTCTGACAGTGGGACAGTTTGAGCGCCGTGGAGGAGGAGGAGAGAGTTCTGCTGGAGCTGTGGACACGTTTAGGCCCCAGAGCCGACGACACTCGTACGCTGTTACTGTGAGGAGCCGTGCCGTTGTTACTGTGAGGAGCCGCGGAGGAGGCCGTGGACGAGGGCAGGAGAGCGCTGGGGCTGGGGGCTGGAGCTGCAGGAGAGGGCGAGGAGGAGCTGGAGGGGTGACACGCTCGGTACACACCTGAGAGACAGAGAGTATTAGAATTTAGAACTTTAACTCCATCAAAAACAAGATATATGAAGACGCCTGTTCTGGCAGCAAAGACGTGCAGCGAGAATTCATTTGTTTGTGACATTTCTGATGCAAAAACTGTCCGGTAAGAATGAGGAAAAACAATGACAGGACCAGCATTTGTGCACTTAAGAGCTTGAATATTTCCTACAAAAACGATAAAGCTGTAATGCGAGCAGACGAGGAAGTACCTGAGGGCGAGAGGACTCCGTTCACAGCGCCTCCCGGTGGCAGATCCTCTTTCACCTTCAGAGCGAGAAGCTGATCGACCGTGACCAGAGCTGAAGCTGCCAACTGAGCCGACGCCTGGTCCAGAGTGTTCCCAGGAGGCTGCAGAGAGAGAAAAGAGTCAGAAACTACAACTGATGCCCTCCCACAGAGTCTAACTGAGCCCACGCCTGGTCCAGAGTGTTCCCAGGAGGCTGCAGAGGGAGAAAACTGTCAGAAACTACCCCTGATGCCCTCCCACAGAGTCTAACTGAGCCCACGCCTGGTCCAGAGTGTTCCCAGGAGGCTGCAGAGAGAGAAAAGAGTCAGAAACTACCCCTGATGCCCTCCCACAGGTCTAACTGAGCCCACGCCTGGTCCAGAGTGTTCCCAGGAGGTTAAACTACCCCTGATGCCCTCCCAGGATGCAGAGAAGAGAGAGGACAGTCACAGGTGAAGTGTAATGTAGCGACTGACCGCCGGGTGGTGCTGCTGCTCCTGCTCCAGCTGCTGTTTCTTCATCAGAGACAGTTGCTCCTGATGCTGCTGGAACTGTTCTGCCGTCAGCGCTGAAACACAAAAGTACTTCAGAACAAACACAAAAGTACTTCAGAACAAACGCAAAAGTACTTCAGAACAACACAAAAGTACTTTAGAACAAACACACAAAAGTACTTCAGAACAAACACACAAAAGTACTTCAGAACAAACACACAAAAGTACTTCAGAACAAACATGTCTCACACAAAATAAAAGTTCCTCTACAGAGAAGAGCAACCCCAACTCTAAGTGGCTGATCCGTGCCACACAACACGTCTTTCCTACTTGTCTCTTGCCTTTTTCTTCCTTTAAGTCATTTAGGCTACATAAGTTGAGTATTAGTTTCTTAAACAGAACAGTTTTACATGAGGCGGAGTGGACTGACGGAGGGTCACTTTAAGCTAAAGCAGAAGAGGATTTTAACGTGAGTTTAAACTGCACGTCACTAGAGCAGTGTGTATGAAGGTTTTTGTTTAAACGAGAGAAAATGTGAAAGCTGTTTTAGAAAAGTGTAATGTGTGTGGTGAAAGATTATACTGTAGGTTTAGACTGAAAATGGTGTTAAAAAAAGATGGTGTCTTAACAGATTTCACCTTATGCGGGTGAATTCATACGGACTATTGTACGTGATCTGTTTGAATTATTTTTGTACAGCTGTTCTGTTCTTACGTCCAAAGAAAGACCTGAACACCACAGATTGGGGACAGGACACAGGTGATAATCCTCTCTAACTTTAGGCAGGAGAAGGACCTGTACTGTGTGAGCGTAGTCTAAAGGCGATGTTTTCAGTGGTGGATATGCAGCGCCTGCACAGACTATTTAGGAATGAATCTCTGGGGTCAAAAGTAACACCTTACGATTCATGTCCTCACACTACATGGCTGATCTGAGTCACTGTACGTCAGACTCCTGTATTTGGAACACATCATCAAAGGTGGAGAAAAAGAATCCGGAAGTGGAGTTTGTTTAACAACAAACACTGCGCATGGACAGTGTGAGAGATCGTGGTCGGGAGGTGTTAATCTCTTCTCATTTCCTCATCTACACTACACGGAGCACGACACACAACTGAGCTGAAACTCGGGCTGAGCTCCAAAATTGTCACACGAGTAAAAAATCGTCCCAAAATGGGTCAAAAATTGCAGTGATTTCCCCCTTTAATAAACCAAGTATGGCTCTGCAGACCAAGAGACTGCTGCAACTGAAGTGCTTCTTTCTGTCTCTGATCACGCTCTGCAGCTCTTCTTTAAAGAATCATGTCTGTTAAAACATTTTACATTCTCGCTGAACGTTTGGCACATGGAGCAAGCTTCAGGGTCTGAAGTCCGCCTTTTTGTGACCAGGGACTTGCAGTATCTCTACTTGTTCCACTCTCTTCTCCTCCCTCAGTGCTCTGACCTTGCGTCCTTCCCTCCTCAGCCCTTACCTTGCCCTTCCCTCTCTCAGCGCTCTTACCTTGCGCTCTCCTTCCCCTTCCTTCAGCGCTCTTACCTTGCACCCTTCCCTCTCTCAGCGCTCTTACCTTGCACCCTTCCCTCTCTCAGCGCTCTTACCTTGCACCCTTCCCTCTCTCAGCGCTCTTACCTTGCACCCTTCCCTCTCTCAGCGCTCTTACCTTGCACCCTTCCCTCTCTCAGCGCTCCTTACCTTGCGTCCTTCCCTCCCTCAGCGCTCCTACCTTGCGTCCTTCCCTCCCTCAGCGCTCCTACCTTGCGTCCTTCCCTCCCTCAGCGCCCTTACCTCGCATCCTTCCCTCCCTCAGCGCTCTTATCTTGTTCAGCGCTCTTACCTTGCGTCCTTCCCTCCCTCAGCGCTCTTACCTTGCCTCAGCGCTCTTACCTTGCGTCTGCACCTGTCCTTCCCTCCCTCAGCGCTCTTACCTTGCGTCCTTCCCTCCCTCAGCGCTCTTACCTTGTGTCAGCGCTCTTACCTTGCGTCCGCACCTGTCCTTCCCTCCCTAAGCGCTCTTCCCTCCCTCAGCGCTCCTACCTTGCTTCCTCCCTCCCTCAGCGCTCTTACCTCGCGTCCTTCCCTCCCTCAGCGCTCTTACCTTGCGTCCTTCCCTCCCTCTGCGCCCTTACCTTGCGTCCTCCCTCCTCTGCGCCCTTACCTTGCGTCCTTCCCCCTCAGAGCGTCTTATCTTGTGTCAGCGCTCTTACCTTGCGTCTGCGTGTGTCCTCCCCCTCTCCCCCCTCGCGCGCAGCTCCTGGGCGTCTGCGCGCTGACCGGGGGCTTGAGTTTGCGGCTGATTCGTCTGAACAGGGGGTGTGCGTTGTCCAGCTGAGCCAGGGGAAGAGTCCGGGGCCTGAAGTGTCTCCAGCGACAGGCCTTTATGCTCAGCAGCAGGTGAGTGAGGTCCGTGTGCCAGTGTCTGTCGGGGGGGCGCTCTGTGAGGGGGGGCACTCTGTCGGAGGTGGGGGGAGGTGGAGGAGGAGGGGGAGGCGGGGGCGAGGGAGGCAGGTCCGCTCGCTCCGGGGACAGGTGGTGGTAGACGGGGTCGTAGTCCGAATGCGCTCGGTCCAAGATCACCCTGAGAAGACGAAAAACATAAATACAGAAAACTCAAACACCAGAGAGAAAATTCTAATGTTTATCTTAACTTGATCTTAAGAGTTTGGGGAAATAAGAGTCATACCTTCCGCCGCGGCCGACTCTCCGCCGAGCCAAACCCAAACACCGCCGCGGCACCGTGAGAGACGTCAGACTGTATCTGAAACGAGGGTTCGACAGAGCTCCTTCTGAGGGACTGCACCAGGGCCAGGCTCCCATAGAGTCCTGCTGAAGCTGAAAACAGAGAGAGAAACGGTGTAAAGAAGGACTGCAGCAGGGCCAGGGTCAGAGAGAGTCTTGCTGAAGCTGAAAACAGAGAGAAACAGGTGTAAAGAAGAGCCAGGGTCAGAGAGAGTCCTGCTGAAGCTGAAAACAGAGAGAAACAGGTGTAAAGAAGAGCCAGGGTCAGAGAGAGTCCTGCTGAAGCTGAAAACAGAGATACAGGTGTAAAGAAGGACTGCAGCAGAGCCAGGCTCCCAGAGAGAGTATACTTTATGGTAGAAAAGGCAAAACTTAATGAATTACAACAAAATAAAGTCAGGTACCAATGCTTAAAAAGAGCAGCTTTAGACTAGTAGCTATCATTTATCTACAATAAAACACTAATGGTGACTTGTAATGAAGCTCAGACTTTTGCTAAATGTGGTTGATAAGTCCAGAGTTTTTCAAATACCAAACTAGTTTAAATGCCAAGTGAGCAGAAGTATCAGAGTCAAAGTAGTGAGACAACTTCAAGATGTACCTTCACAAATATGACACTAGTTTATCTAAACTTTAAACTGAAAACACTATGTATGAGTTTGGGTGTTGTGAGCAGCTGCTCTGGTTTAGGGGTCCTGGTCCAACCAGATGGATTCTCTCCGAGATATTTATGAATTCACAAACTCTAGATGATGTCTAGCCTTCTAGCATGATGGATCTACGTGTTTCTGCTGCGTTTGATTCCGTTTTAGCAGAAATACAGAGGATTTTCTTTTGAAAGACGAGCAGAGGTATGTGTGACACTTGTTCTGTCCCAGGTGAACATTGGATACACAATGATGATTCGTTGCTGTGATTGGTTAAGCACAAATAAGGTCGGCCCAAACTCTTTCAGCTAGTCAAACTCCAGATGGAGACTGGAAGAACTCCAACTGTAGTTCAACACAGATCCATGTGGACTGAGCCAGGTTACCCGCTCTGGTGTAGCAGACGTTTAAGTACTTACAGAGTGGTACTGGCAGCCCGCTCTCCTCCTGAACGCGTACACTCCATCAGGGTCGTTCTCCTCTTCTGCCTCTGACGATCCTGACAGCATCTGTGGAGGAAATGCAGGTCAGAGGTCAGAGAAGAGTCACAAAGTCAGCTCACACATTCAGTGATTATTGCTTTAGAGCAGCGACACTTTTCAGTCATAAGTCCTGATCTAAATATGTATTTTACATGTACATGTATTTTATAAATCTATTTTTGCTCAAAAAGTTACACAGTAGAGCCAACACATTTTTATTTTTATTACCAATTTCAGACCAGAGTTTGTTTTATGGTTATTTAGAAACGCTGCTTTAGACTTTCCATTGTTAATAATTGACCATTTCAGACCTTGTTTTTTGCTCAAAGCCTGAAGCAGAGTGTGCCATTATTATTCCGAAAAATGCATCCCCTTCACACGGGAGCGCACACACTCCTGAAAACTGGAATTTGCGAATATTAAACTTCACAGGACGACTTTATTTTGTGTTAATATATTTAAAAATTATTGAGACGTGTCTTAGTTTGGAGGTTAGCTTGTAGTCTGTAGTAAGTTGTAATTACTTACATTTGTGAAAGAATTATGACAAACAAAGCCACTATTTTGTAGCTTAAATCAAAGGTGACCCTGACACTTGCAGATAATCCTGTTTCCAAAATAGCACTACAGAACTTTCCTAAATATGCCTGTATGTTGTATGTGTATATTTATATGTATGTTTTTGTTTCCATGTATATAGGTCTAATATTAACAGAGTCAGACAGGGACGTTTGCGTATTCAGCTCACCATAGTCAATGCATATTTTGGCAATGTCTAGTGGACTATTTTAGAAAGACAACAACATTAACCATTGATTTAAGCTATGACATATAAAGATATTGTAATATTTAGCTGTCTCTGTGGCTTTGTTTGTCATAATTCTTTCACAAATGTAAGTAATTACAGCTACTGCACAAGCTAACCTCCAAACTAAGACTATAAAACACGTCTCAATAATTATGTTAACACAAAATGTTGCACTACATAGGATATAAAGTCGTCCTGTAAAATTTAATATTCACAAATTCTAGTTTTCAGGAGTGTGTGCGCTCTCGTGAGGAGGGGATGCATTTTTGGGCAGAACACTGTAACTGACCTGAGAGTACGGCTCGTCGTCGGAGCTGGGGAAGTCGTACTGAGTCTGTGTGTGTGACTGACCTGAGAGTACGGCTCGTCGTCGGAGCTGGGGAAGTCGTACTGAGTCTGTGTTGTGACTGACCTGAGAGTACGGCTCGTCGTCGGAGCTGGGGAAGTCGTACTGAGTCTGTGTGTGTGACTGACCTGAGAGTACGGCTCGTCGTCGGAGCTGGGGAAGTCGTACTGAGTCTGTGTGTGTGACTGACCTGAGAGTACGGCTCGTCGTCGGAGCTGGGGAAGTCGTACTGAGTCTGTGTTGTGACTGACCTGAGAGTACGGCTCGTCGTCGGAGCTGGGGAAGTCGTACTGATTCTGTGTGTGTGACTGACCTGAGAGTACGGCTCGTCGTCGGAGCTGGGGAAGTCGTACTGAGTCTGTGTTGTGGACTGACCTGAGAGTACGGCTCGTCGTCGGAGCTGGGGAAGTCGTACGAGTCTGTGTTGGGACTGACCTGAGAGTACGGCTCGTCGTCGGAGCTGGGGAAGTCGTACTGAGTCTGTGTGTGTGACTGACCTGAGAGTACGGCTCGTCGTCGGAGCTGGGGAAGTCGTACTGAGTCTGTGTTGGGACTGACCTGAGAGTACGGCTCGTCGTCGGAGCTGGGGAAGTCGTACTGAGTCTGTGTGTGTGACTGACCTGAGAGTACGGCTCGTCGTCGGAGCTGGGGAAGTCGTACTGATTCTGTGTGTGTGACTGACCTGAGAGTACGGCTCGTCGTCGGAGCTGGGGAAGTCGTACTGAGTCTGTGTGTGTGACTGACCTGAGAGTACGGCTCGTCGTCGGAGCTGGGGAAGTCGTACTGAGTCTGTGTTGTGACTGACCTGAGAGTACGGCTCGTCGTCGGAGCTGGGGAAGTCGTACTGAGTCTTGTTGGGACTGACCTGAGAGTACGGCTCGTCGTCGGAGCTGGGGAAGTCGTACTGAGTCTGTGTGTGACTGACCTGAGAGTACGGCTCGTGTCAGAGCTGGGAAGTCGTACTGAGTCTGTGTTGTGACTGACCTGAGAGTACGGCTCGTCGTCGGAGCTGGGGAAGTCGTACTGATTCAGGTCTTGGCGTTAAACAGAGAAGCGTGGTGAGCGCCCCCTGCTGACAGCGGCAGTGCTTTCTGTTTCTTCTCATATTTCCTCTTCTGTCGGGGAACTTCACACTTCTCAGGCTGAAAACACAAAACACAATAAGTATTAAAAAACAAGAACAAGAAGAAGCACTCAATCACTCAGACAAGATGTTCATGAAATCCAGACTAAGCCCAGACTAAAACTGGACTAAACCAGGACTAAACAGGGTCCAACAGATTTAAAAGGCAGGACAGTCAGTCTGATGATGTGGTTCCATTTTGGACCCTAACGATAAGAATGGGACAGTTAAAAGGGACAAAGCATGTGTAGCTTGGGTCATATTTGCTTTTGCTCACTGCCTACTTAACCTCTCAAAGTTGTGTTTAGAGTGACTATGTGAGTAATTTTTATTTTCTGGTGGAAAAGCTTTGACTAGAATCTTTGACTAGCTTCAGTCCTGGAAGTGCCCAACTTTTAAGTGCCTAATGTGGCTAAAATAGTTAAACCACTTGACATCCAAAGGGAGAACAGATTAAGAGAACTAGTCCCAACATTCCTCCAGTCCCTGTTTAGTCAGAGGAACTATCCTGTCTACAGGTCTGTGTTCACACAGCAACAGTTTCAGAAAGTGGGTCTAACTGGCTTTAGCATTAGCATCTGTAAAGTTTGGAACACTTAAGAAGTCATTAAGTGGTGTTAGGAAAACAAAAGTTGCCTTTTTTGATTCCACATTAAACTATGATCTACAAATCCCCAAAAAATCACTGAAATTAACAATTAAACTACATTATTCACTGTGATTCCTATCATTAGGCTACTATTTACAAATTAAATATCTTTTGGGAGTTACTGCTTTTAAATATTTTTTCTTAAGAATAAGGAAAGTTCTAAAATCTAAATGTGAGAAAGTAAAAAACATGTTTCCAAACAAAGTTATCATTGTAAATGTGCTGGTGTCACCAAAAGGTTCCTGGTCTGACTGGAAAGTATCTGCCCCAGAGCAGGAGCTAAAAGTCCCTAAAGTGTGGCCCCAGTCTATAGTTCCTGCTCTGTGTGAACGCAACTAAAATGGAACTAAAAAAGAACTAGGAACTGAGAAATGTTCCTACAGTGGGAAAAGGCCTATTAACATGGCACGATATATGACCTTTCACTGCAGTCTTGGGGTTTGTAGTCCTTACCTTAGACTTGTAGTCCTTGAGCTCGCTGTGGTCCTGGTGTCTGTACTGGTTGGTCAGAGGAACCAGAGGAATGATCTGAGGCCGGACCAGAGCGCGTTCAGCCAGGACTTCAGCCATCACCTCTCCGCCGTAATCGGCCATCCCGTTTCTGCAGAGACAGAAAGAGAGTCACGTTTAGGGAAGGTGGAAGGTATAGACTATCACTATACTTCAGTTAATAATGTCGCTCTAGTTTAAACGTTCTCACCTCTTCTCGATGATCTCCAGAGTCAGATGCAGAAGCTCTCGTTTGCTCTTTTCTCTCCGTTTGATCATCTCCAAAATGGTGACCGCTCGGCTCAAGTCTCGCCGCAGTTTCAACATCTTCTCGTACGACGCCTCATCGTTCTTACGGTTCTGCAGGAGGAGGGAACGAGTTTGAACTTAGAACACCATAAAGTATTTAAGAAAAGAGGATTTAACATCGTATCTTGTGTGTAAAAGTCATTTAAATCATTGATCTGAAGACAACAGTAGTTTCCGGCCTTTGAAACCTCACACCAGGTCTCGTGTGTGTGTTGTTTTAAAGCTGTGACTGACCTTCCTGGTCTGCATCTTCTCCGTCCTGCGTCTGAAGGCCACATAAGGGTCGTTGGTGGAGGATCCATCCCGTTTCTCCTGCTTCACGCTGGGGATGAGGCTCTGGGCTTTGCTGTTCTTTCTCTTTCGGCTCCAGTATTCAAACACTTCCTTGATCAGCTCGTCGTCTTCCTTCAGCAGCAGCTTGGCTTCAGGGAGACTCACCGACTGGAACGCAACACACAAAACTTCAGAACCAGCAGGGAAAAACAAACTTCAGAACCAAGCAGGAAAACAAACTTCGAACCAAGCAGGAAAATGTTCACTCACAATATTCTAAAAACCAACAGAAGCTTACATAATACATTTTCTTTTGGGAGCATTTAACACAATTGATTCACTTAAACAGACAAAAACAAATCTCAAACACGAACATTCTTCATGTAACTTTGATAAATCTGCTCCAAATACAAGGTCTTGAACAAAGCTAGCTTTAAATATAAAGGTGCAGCGATGTAACGTAGTTCCGGAGGTGAAAAGTCAGCTACACACCTCTACTCCTGGAAAAAGAGTTATAACCACACTTTGGAGACATTGTGGCTGAAGATAAATACGTTTTATGCAATAATGTGAAAAACATACAGCTAAAAGAACAGCTTTTCTATGAAAAAATGCAAGAGGCGGCTCCAGTTTGTGGTCATGCAAGTTGTTCAAAGAAAAACATGGATGTTTATTATTGTTTTAACCCATAAGAAATCAAAATGACAAAACATGTCTTTATCCAAGTTTATTTTTTTATTTTTGGTCAAAAAGTTACAGTGCACCTTAAGACCTAAATTCCTAATTTGACTCATTTTAAAACTATTTAAGACCTTAAATTTTCCATTTGGTATTTGGTTAGGGTAGTTAAGATATTCCTCCAGCTCCTAAGTGTTCACTGACTGTAAATACGAGTCTGTTTACCTGCTGTCCGCTGCCCTTCTCCAGCCGGTCGATCATCTCCTCAAACTGCAGCAGACTGATCTCCATCTTCTTCTTCAGCTTCAGCACAAACGCCTCATCGTCAGAGTCCAGGTCGTAGTCGGGCTGCTCCGTGTCCAAACTGAACGCTGCCACACAAACACACATCTCTTTAAAAAACAGTTGTCACCGAGTGTCCAAGGCTAATGCCCAAAATTATATTGGGCTGTGCAAGTTAACGTGCCACGTTTGTCGGGTTAATGTGGGTCACGTGATTCAGCGCAAAAGCATGAATGAAAACGCCTGCTCTGATTGTTTACTCCCACTGTGTATTTAGTGAACATCGAGCTGGTTTTAACCAGGACCATCCAGAACTGAACCAGGTTTTCATCAGGACTGAACAGGACTAACCCAGACTAAACCAGACTCTTTCATCAGCGAGAAAAACGTGAGCTTGGTTTTGTAAGCTCTGTTCAGCTTAAAACAAGATGAGAAAATTATTCTGATCCTAAAAACATCCAAACTGATGAACACTTTAATATTATTATGTAAAACTGAGTATATTCATTGAACTACAAAATAATTGAACTTTGTGTAGCTCAAGTACGCGATTGGCCCAGCTTAAAATATATAAACTACCGTATTGTGTGTACATGCTGCAGGGTTTGAAGCTGCTAAAAAAGCCAGAATTAGTACTCCTGCTATGTGGATGAGCTATTACTCGCTCGGTACAGGGAGTCGTAGTAACAGTATTTGTAGAGTATAAAAGTTACTCACGTGCTATGTGGATGAGCTGCTTGGGCATCTTGAACTCTCCCGGGTACAGGAGTCGTAGTACGGATGTTACTTTCCGCCTCAAGGAACAGGAATGACCATGTTGTCTCTCTTCTCTCCATAAACCTGCTGAGCCGAGATCGCCCTCTGGAGTGGTGCTCCTGCAACACAAAGATAAGAACGTCGTCAGAAACAACATCAGAGTAAAGTGAAGAACATCGGAGGTCAGACAGTGAACAGAGTTGTGGATGTGTGGATTTTCTTCAGACATTAAGAAACATCAATCTGTCTGCAGAGCTGCTGGAAGCCTTTTATCACTGCTGCCCACAGAAGAGTTAAACGCCTCACAGAAGAGTAAACGCCTCACAACGCCTCACAGAAGAGTGACGCCTCACAGAAGAGTTAAACGCCTCGCAGAAGAGTTAAACGCCTCACAGAAGAGTTAAACGCCTCGCAGAAGAGTTAAAGCCCTTCACAGAAGAGTTAAACGCCTCACAGAAGAGTTAAACCCTCGCAGAAGAGTTAAACGCCCACAGAAAGTTAAACGTCCGCAGAAGAGTTAAACGCCTCGCAGAAGAGTTAAACGCCTCGCAAAAGAGTTAAACGCCTCGCAGAAGAAGTTAAACGCCTCGCAGAAGAGTTAAACGCCTCGCAGAAGAGTTAAACGCCTCACAAAAGAGTAAACGCCTCACAAACACCTCACAGAAGAGTTTAAACGCCTCACAGAAGAGTTAGAACGCCTCACAAAAGAGTTAAACGCCTCACAAACACCTCGCAGAAGAGTAAAACGCCTACAGAAGTTAGACGCCTCACAGAAGAGTTAAACGCCTCACAGAAGGAGTTAAACGCCTACGCAGAAGAGTTTAACGCCCGCAGAAGAGTTAAAACGCCTCGCAGAAGAGTTAAACGCCTCGCAGAAGAGGTAAACGCCTCGCAGAAGAGTTAAACGCCTCACAGAAGAGTTAGACGCCTCGCAGAAGAGTGAAACGCCTCACAGAAGAGTGAAACGCCTCACAGAAGAGTTTAACGCCTCACAGAAGAGTTAAACGCCTCGCAGAAGAGTTAAACGCCTCACAAAGAAGAGAAGAGTAAACGCCTCACAGAAGAGTAAACGCCTCACAGAAGAGTTAACGCCTCACAGAAGAGTTCAGGACGCGGCCTCCGTAGATGCTTAATCTCACACGACTTATGTGGTGGAAAATTGATCGAAAACTTCGGAAAACTCGATGATATGATGCATCGAGATCTTGGAATTAGAGCGCGAATGGCCGTGAGTACGTCTAATCCGTCTTTTGTCTCCCCTACCGTCCGCTTCGACTATAGGTAGCTTAGCACAACCAGACGCACAAGAGTCATAGATATAGTTAACTAACCCTTACCGACCGTGATGGCATACGAAATAGATCCTCGAGGCCAATAGAGATAGGAGCAGAGGCGCAGACACAATGAATCGCGACAAAGCGCTCCTACCCATACTTCCATGCTGTCGACGGCAACACAATATCGTCTGATCCTTCACGCATTTCTACTCACGACAAATGGAAAAACACTTTGCCCAGAACCACGTTGCCAGTGGCTCGTCGTGAGTAGGTAACATGTTCTACAATAGATACCAGTATCTATATCTCTATTCCTTATATTTAAGAGATAACTGCGTATCTCTGTATGAAACCAACGCCCCCGACCATCGTTGACGCTCTCTGGACGAAGAACGGATAGCCCCAACCGAACCGAGCAAGCATGTAAACAGGGTAAGATTGTTTGACATCATATCTCACAAGCCTGCTTAGAGTGTGATGTTCAGTATAAAAACAATAACATATTATAGAAGAACTACTGACCTGTTAGGGACAGGCTCATACAATGTGACCTAGTATTGTGATTGCAAGCAATAAATTAAAAGACCTAAAATCCCTACAGCGAATTTCCGAACACTAAACGAAGGTAAAGTCAATTTCTATATAGATGAGTGAAAGAAAAAAATTGAAGCACACTATATTAAAAAAAAATGAACCAAAGTTTGAGATTTATAACTAAATGAATATATAACACTAGTAGCTGAATAATTACATACTCACTCACACCTGGTCAGTATGACGTGGTTACAGACGCTGAACACCCCTAGAGCTCTGCTATTACATTATGAATCAAACAGCATGCGACAAAATCCATAAAGTATACACACTCTCGTTTGCCAGTTAGATAGCGATGGCTCCAGTGTTGACAAAGTAACACCACTAACTGTGTATGTATCCTCTATAATACATTATGCAACTCAATCTGTTCTGGTAGTATACAGACAGACCACTAGATCTGTTTAACTTTTATTATATACTATCAGCTATAACAACCGCTAGTTAGTGAAGGAGGGCTTGGATACATACAGCTAGCATTCAATCCGCTGATGCGTAGTCATAAACATAAACGTGTTATTCTGTTGGTCTAAAAGATCCTACTTCCACAGACAAATTACTGAACTGCACTAAAGAAGCATCTTAACCCACTGCTGTTCTTTACGGGAAAAATAAGATAATATGTGTATGAATTGTGTTAAGTATTCGCAGCTTTCCTTGAATGAGCCTGTGTCTGAAGTATACATCTCCACACATCTGCGTGACCCTGCGTGTGATCAGCAATTGACAATGAACTGTAGCAACCACTGAGCCATGATTATCCAAGAGAACGTAGTGCAAAGTTGACCATTAGGTCAACTAATAATCATCACAAAGAAAGTCACAATATTGACAATTGAAGAAAGCCAAAGCCCCAGTGTGCATGAATCGTATCATATGTATCCTTAGTCTTTAGAACTCTTATTATTAGTACAGAGAGTTAAACAACTGTGATAGCAACTCTTAGAATATGTATACACAATAAATATGGGACCAACTAGAGTTTGCTAACACTAGTTAGATAAAACACACAAGTTCTATGACAACTGAACAGACATATCATAGCATGAGATTAAAATGACTGTTACATAAAGATGCCTAAACATAAAATGTGACAAATTCCAGAACAAACCGTACTGGACAGCACGATAACAGTATAATTAACATATACTATTAACTAAAGCCGTAAGTTGAAATCTCACAAACCATCGTCTATCACCAATACATCCTATTATCTATCGGCAAGAGACGCACGTATTCCGACACATCCTGGAGGAACCAGTAAACTGCGTTCTCTGGGCAGAGCCAGAGCGCCATTCTATATCCCTCCTGGCATACACGAGACCACATCGCTGAGCGACCGAGACCCATCCTAGTGAACAGGACCACAGATCACTCGTCATGAAGACCAAGAAACACCATCCTGGCAGATACCATAGGAGCCCAGATCCAGACCCCATCCTGAGGGACCAGAGCTCAGCCCTGAGAAGGTACCAGACCCATCCTGAGGACCACACCCATCTGGAGGACCAGAACCCTCCTGGAGGACCAGACCCGTCCTGGAGAGGACCAGACCCATCCTGGAGACCAGACCCGTCCTGGAGGACCAGACCCGTCCTGGAGGACCAGACCCGTCCTGGAGGACCAGACCCAGGACCCCGTCCTGGAGACCAGACCCATCCTGGAGGACCGATTGAGACAGACCGCCTCCAACCATCAGTCATTAAAGCGCAAACATCCAGACTCAAAAACAGCCATTATTGAACTGAACTCACAACAATGACTGCACGCTTGCTTTCACCGCAGATGCATAAACAAATGTCGTCGTGACAGTGACAATAAAGGTGAATTGAACTGAAAAAGAAACCAGAAAAAACAACACAATTTTTACTCAGACGGGATTGTTTTTCGAACTTTTGATGCAAACCCACACTAAATCCACAACTAAATCACTGACGATTCGATCTTAGTTTTTGGATGAATGTCCCAGGCCTGGTCTGAACTGAATAAACTGCACTGGTCTGAAGTGAATAAACTGCACTGGTTGAACTGAATAACTGAACTGGTCCATCATCACCACACAGGCTTGTTTCACTTCATCAGATCAGCTCCAGCAAACTGCACGACCAAGTCTCCACCAAAACCACTCATCCACCACAAGTGCTTTCACAGGGTTTATTTTGAAGTGATTTTCAGTCCAAATGCATCAAAGTAGTGCCTGTAGTGATGAACTGCACAACTGAACCTCTCTCACTGATTAAACAGAGAAAACTGGCTCCACTGACAGGGAGTTTACACTTTTATTCAAACACTACCATCTGATCAGCCACAGAGATGAAACCGTGTCTCTTGTGTAGATCTGTTCTGATCAGTTTTAGCTCGCTGCCTGAGTCACTTCACTAGAACTCTGCCTCAGAATCAGAGAGTGTGCTGCATGTTGTGGTTGTTTTTTGATCTTGACATGTTCATACGAATAGTTGGATTAAGCTGAACTTTCACTTTATGTTCCTCAAACACAGACGAGAGAAACTTCACACCAGACTCGTTCACAAGAGCCGAGCGTCTAAAACAAGAAAAATACATCTAAAGTAGGGCAGGGCAGTAGTTATTTATACACTTAACACTTCTGCAGAGACAAATAACTGTAAACATGACCCAGAGAAGATGTGAGGAGTCAAACAAAGCTAAAACACAAACATATACAAATTATTTTATAAATTCCATTTTTAGCTAAATACAACTATTCATATTTCATATTGTGATAAAAGTGTTAAGTCCTAGTGCCCTGATGTAAAGTCCTGTGATGTGAACAGTACAAAGCCTGGTTCATCTAGGCTGGGCGATAAATTGAATTAAACTGATTAATTCGGAACTTTGAAAATCGGCGATGTGAAAAATAGCCAAATCGTAAAATCAAGCTCAGTCCGCTGTGATCCAGCCGCACGCACTGAGTGGACAACTTCAGCGGCTTTGCAGAGCTCTCCCTCGAGAACAGACAAACACAAACTTTTTAATCACATAATACCAGCCGCGAGTAACCTTTCAGAGGTGGTGTATAAAGCTTAATCTCTATAAGTTACGAGTTTGTTATTTCTCCGCGGGTTAATCGGCCGCTTTCAGCGCTTAGACTCGCGGTAACTTTCTAGAAAAGTCCCGCGGTAAATCTAGCGTCTTTTGATTTGCCTTTGCTGCTACATGAGCTGCTCAGTGTGCCTTTTGTGAGGTTTTCTCTGATAAAGTTAAAGCAGTCTACAGAGTCTCCTCTCCTCTCACCAAAGCAGCAGACAACAGGCCACGCCCCTACTATTGCCCAGCCCTGGTTCATCTCACGATAAACTCACAATAACAGAGCTAACTTTCCTCTTTGTTAGGGCTGGGAACTGAGAGTCCTGGGCTTTTAATCTCTGCGTCAGTAATCAGACACAGAAACCCCACACGTGCCACATGTCGCTCTACAACGTCACAAACTCCTCTCCAGAAACGCACAAACACCACGGAGCCACAACAACACAAACTACGCTCCACGTCACAGCAACCACTTCTGACTAGTGCTGTAGGTCTTTAGTCGTTTAGTCGATTAATCGGTCGATGGGGCTTTAGTCGACCAAAATTTGTATTAGTCGACCCAACCCGAGCCCGTCGTGTCCGAACCCGACCGGAACTGTGCCTAAGCCCGAGCCTGCCGCCGCCACTCACTGAATTGTGGACTTTTAATGACAGAAAAAGCTTCTTATGAGTCCAACGTGTTTAATGTAAGTGTGTCTCGCCGCTAAACGCTTCCTCTCTCTCTCTCTCTCTCTCTCTCTGTTCTTCTTTTCTCCCGCGCCGTAACGTGAGCACTTTCTCTCTTCTTCCTCACCTTTTACTTGATCCGCGGGATGAAAGACGTGCCTTCCCTGCTTCGTTCTCCTTTCGCTTTTTCCTGCTCCGCGCTTATTCACAAGTCTTCTCTCCTCCCTCCTCTCTCCTCCTCTCCTAGTCTCGGCCGTATAGTTGGCCACTTAACACACTACTTTTGTCCGGTGGTTTTGTGCTGTGTTCTGACGCGCTGTCAATCATCCGCGAAGCGCACGTGTTCAGTGCGGCCGTCGGACCCTACATTTCTCACGTGTTGTCGGCTGCCGGCCCCAGAATCTAAACTCTGGCTGAAGAGTTGGAACTGAATCATTGGTCTAATCTGCCTTTTTTGATATAAACTGTGTCATGTTCATTTTCTGTGTAAATTGTTGTTTTTGCATGAACTCCATTGCACTTTTGCCTTTTTGCGTCAGATTAATTGTCAGATTAAACAATATTTTTTTTGCTTCAGCGCTTTAGCCACGCCCCCTTTGTAGTCGACTAATCGGTCGATGGGACATGTCTTTAGTCGACCAAGAATTTCTTTGGTCGACTCCAGCCCTAGATGCATGATACACTGTAAAGTGAAAGATAGATTGGATGCTTCTTTACTTAAACTAACAAGAAATATTGTAATAACTAAATTACCTATTGTGCTTTATCAAGAGCTTCAGTTCTGATGAGAATAACTATGAAATAAGACACGCTACAGAGGGTAAATTTCAAAACGTAAAATACAGATCTACGTTTGCTTGGAATAATCTGCCAAGTGCCATTATTAATTCAAATAGTAAAAAACAATTAAAAACGTATTTTTTCTCCAATACCTAAATAATCTGTCAGCGTATTGTGAAAAAATCTGTTGAATCTAAATGAGTGCTGCAGACATAAAGCTCCTGATGCGGTTCACATTAGATCTCTCTCCTGGACTGAAACTCTCTCTAAAGGCGTGTTTCTCTTTCTCACGTGTTCTGATGGACTTTGTGTGGAAGTACAGCGCAGATGTTCAGAGGCGTGTGATCTAAAGTCACTGGATAATCGAGTAAATGTAAATGCACGTGTTTGTGTTTGTTTGAGAGGAAAAGTGTGTGTTACATATGTTTATTACACTTACAGCAGCATTTCTCTGAGATCTGTCGTCTACTTTCATTTAAACAGTTTATCCTTCTTTATCCAAGCTGCACTGATGCTCTGCCTTCTCTCAGAGCTAATAATAATCATGATTTCTATAGACTCCTTGCATGTTCGTAAACATTGCGTCGTATTCTGGTGGCGGAGCTTAGTTGGAGGAAAAAGACGACGTTGCTTCCATCTAAACCAGTGTAAACAGCTCGTTTTTGGAGGATTTTTAAACACAAAAGCAGAAAGAATGTCAAATTCTGTCAGAACTGTCTGAATAGATATCATGACTTACTCTGTGGACCTGACACAGACTTGGTGAATTATTTCTTGTTGGTTCGTCTTGGATCAGGATCTTGAAGAGGTGATTATTACATTTTTCATGTCCGCCTTACGTTGCTATACCTCGTTGAGACTAAAAGCTCTTTTAACGGTTCATAATGTCTTGAAGCTAATGCTAAATATGCTAATGTGCAGCTCTCGTTATTAGTGCTTCAGAGACACATTTAATAGTAAATTTTACAATTAACTTAGTCCAACTAAATGTGTTCCTTGTAGCTTTGAAAAACTGTTAGCTCTGGTCAAAGCTTGTTAAAGTAGAAAATAAGAGTCTTTGTGTGTAAAAACTGAATGATTGACAACAGCTACATTCTAAAAAAAAAAAATCAGAACATAAAACTGCACCTACACGTCTGGGTAAAGTCAGACTAACTTTAGACACAAAAGTCTTGGTCACAGTTCACAACAAACGACATTTTAACCTCGATAAAACCACAAACTTTTACTGCGTCGGTCTGAGTTGTTGTCTTTTTGCCTCCAGATAGAGCTGTGACGTGGCATGAAAAGGGTCTATGTTCCTATTAATAGTGATTATGATTGTCTCTCTAATGGAGCAGCTCTGGGTTTGACTCCTGCAGGTCCTGGGTCTTTCTCTGTTTCCAGCTCCAGTCCAGACCAAACCTAAAGTAGATCTGGAGACATTTCCCTGAGGTTGTTCTGAGGAGTCACTGCTCTGTGGAGTCACTGCTCTGAGGAGTCACTGCTCTGAGGAGTCACTGTTCTGTGGAGTCGCTGAAGAGAAGCTCCAGAGACTGAAGAAGGTCAAACTCAGACAAAGAGCTGATCTCTGGAGGATTAATAAAGTTAATCTGAACCTTAAACCTCCTTCTGGATCTGACCTTCTGCAGGAACCTTCATTAAGTTTCACCAGGTTTTTTTCACAGTATTTTTATTCTACTGCTCGTTCCCATTAGTAACACGTTGGACTGCAGATTATTCCACTGACTTTGGGCTTTAGGCGGGGGAACAGGGTTAACACAGACAGACAGAGAACCATTTCAGTCTCTCAGATATTCACTCTGGGGATTTGTAATGTCAAATATTAACTTAACATGCATGCTTCTGGAGGTGGGAGGAAGAGAGCGTACATTAACACAGGGAGAACATGCAAACACCACACAGAGATCAGGAGCAGTTGGTTTGGTCTGACTCAGGGCCAGAGGTTACATTAACCAACAATTTATTTATTTATAGCCCAGAATCCCAACAACAGTCAACTCAAAGGTCTTCACAGGCAGAAGTGGAGTGATCCATGTGGGGAGGGACCAGGTCCTGAAAACCAGGGGCTCCAAGGTCCAGGCCTCGACACTGGAACATCCAGACAGACACACTCCCAAAGGGGAGTGGGACCATTCATTTATGGATTGTAGTTTGATTTGACGGAAAATTTCCAAGGCTCTCCGTCATTTTGACAGAATGACAATGGAGCTGCTCTTTTATATTTAGGTAGTCTACTGATTTATAGAGCAGCCTCTCGACTGGACTCGCGCTCTACCGCTCTCTCAAACTGAGGGCACGACGATAGACAAATGCAGCTTTCAATCCTTCATGCGCTGCTGTTCTGTCAGGAAGGCTGTGAGGACTGACGCCTGCACAAATATGTCACTTATAAATCTGTAAACAGGAGACTGCAGTTTCCCCGACCACACTTTAGCTAGAGAGAGCGAATAAGGCTTCATTCCACAGAAAAAAGGGACAGACAGCCAATGTGTGGGTCTGATTTTATTTGTTCCTTTGACCAGGATCACTCGACGGACAAACACTGATGTTTATTCAGATTCATAAACTTAGGGAAGAGTCGCTCCTGCAGTTTCCTGGTTTGGTGAATGTCAGATCTGCATCAGAGAAACTTTCCTGGAGGAATGAAGGACCTTGCCTGGAGAATCCAGCGGATGAGTCTGGTCGCCCTCGAGTCAACTGGATTTCTAGGGCGGAGCAAAGCTCACCTAACAGACAGCGGAGGGAACCAATCAGAGAAGAGCATAAAGGCTTCTAGTGCCGTAAGCTGTTGGGATTTTCTCTCGCGCTGTCATCTGCCGGTAAGGGCGGTTCCCTTACCGGCTCGAGCCGACTTGCACTGCCTTGACCATTGAACACGACTATTGACGCGATGTCTTTTGGTAAATTAAAACGGTATTTACCGGTGAATGGAACAAACTCTCGGTTTTCCGGGTGCGCCATGTTGTTTATCCTTCCGCCGCGCTGCCTAGATCCATGCGCACTGCCTAGATCCGTCGCGCGCCGCCTAGATCCGTGCGCGCCGCCTAGATCCGTGCGCGCCGCCTAGATCCGTGCGCGCCGCCTAGATCCATTGGACAGTACGATCTGGATTTGGAGGGAAACGCTCTTGGAGGGGAGGGCGACCAGACTGACATTTTTTCTGTGAGAAAAGAAATGTCATTCTGACTTTCCAGGCAATGAAGGACCGACTTTTATGTACGGAGAGATGGAAAATAACATGCAGAGTTTGGGCAAAATACAGTGTGGGTTTGCAGAAAGAGGAGGACAATGATTTTTGCAGATGTTTTAATGATATCTTAAACTATTTATGCAAAGTTCAGTTCTTTTTTGTAACTCCTCTTTTGCCTCATGACTCATGGCTTCTGTGCAGTCTCTGTGTTAGAAAACAGATACAGAGCATCGGCAACAATAAACCTACTGAAGTAAATGATGACGGATAAAAACACCTCCTGTTTGGACCCTCGTCTGTCACGATGGCGGATTAAGTCTGGTGTAACCACTGCTCAGGACTCAGATCTACCATCTCCACATCAAGAAACCAGAGCTCTAACCACTCTGCCACTGCAGCCTAAACCCTGACACAAGCCTTGGGTCTGTAGCATTAGCATTAGCACTAGCATTAGCTCATTAGCATTAGCCCGTTAGCTCATTAGCCTGTTAGCTTACCCGACAGGAGCATAGGATCCTTCTCCAGACTCTTCCTCACTTGGTCACTTTCTCCGGTCAGAGAACTCTCGTCGATCTTCAGGTCGTTTCCCTGGATCAGGATTCCATCGGCGGAAGGAGGTCGCCTGAGGTCAGAGTCAGAGGTCACATGAGGACACACAGGTCAGAGACGGTGTTTCATTGAAAGTTGTTCTGTTTTTCAGCTCTCTTCACACTTTAGACTAACTTATTCATTCCTTCTTTCTTTAACAGGACCCTGTACAGTTACATGAAGCCAAAAGGTAAAGATGTTTGTACCAGGTTATAGTGAGAAAGCTCATTTCCATCTGTAGTTCTTAAAAAACACGTGGAAACACAGCACAGACTCTCACACATCTTTCATCTTACTCTGACACTTTCATTCATCTATCATCCTTATTTAACCCAGTGTTTCTGAGCACAAACTGTTAGCACATTCTCCAATCAAAATGCATTTTCAGTGATTTTATTTTACCTCTGCAATGTTTTTGTTAATGTTTTTGCCGTATTTATTCTAAACAATGTTTTTTTGCCGTGGTTTCTAATCATATTAATCTGGGCACTGTTTTTTGGAATATGGTAATATTTGATCTAAACTATGTTTTTACCAGACCTGGACAAACTGCGGCCCGAGGGCCAAGTGCAGCCCGCGACATCAGGCCCTGGCAGGTTTTTGAGAAACAGAATTTCATGATGAAGTTTTAGAAACAAAAACTTGGAACATTTCAAGATTAAATTCACAATGTTATGAGAATAAAGTCAACCATAAAAACCCATTTTTAACATTAAACTTGAAGTTTTAAGAGAATAAAATTGTGATTTGGATCATAGAACATCTATTGTGTGTTTTTATACAAACATCTGACTCGTCCAAGCCCAAGTCCTGATAAATATTTAGAGTAAAATTACCATTTTAATCTGCTAAAACTTCAAGTTTAATCTATAAAAGAGCTTCTCTTTATAGCTTCAACTTTATTCTCGTAGTAGAGTTTTTTTTTTCTAAAAAAAACTTTATTTTCAGAGAACTTTTAGCTTAATCTCAGAATGTTTTAAGTGTTTCATGGCTGAGCAAACCTTTTATTTGTGCTGGTTTTCCATATTCTGTCATAGAAATGTGTTTGCCAATAATAGACTTTATTTTACCCAATGTTAACAGTCTGGCCTGCACCACTATTCTGGGTTTGCTTATGGTTGTGAGTCAAAATAATTGCCAACCTCTTCTTTTACAGACGTTTCTTACCATATTTGATCTGCACAATGCGTTTGTGATGTCTCTTATCATATTTGATCCAAACTATGTATTTTATTGACGTCTCTTACTATATTTGATCTGTTTCATGTTTTTTACAGACGTTTCTTACCATATTTGATCTGTGTAATGTTTTCTGTTGATGTTTTTGATACTATATTTGATCTGTGTAATGTTTTCTGAGGATGTTATTTACCATATTTGATCGTGCGATGTCTCCCACCACGATCTCAGCCACGGGGATCTGGATGACTTGTCCTTTGCGGATGACGGTGAACTTCTGCTCCTGCTCGATGCGAGACTGCAGACCTCTGAACTGTTTCTCTTTGGACCAGTCGTTGAAGGCCGTGACCAGGACCACGATGATGACGGAGAAGAGGATGGCCGCTCCCTCGATCCAGCCGGCCTGAGCCTCGCCCTCGTCCTCCACGCCGCCGCCGCCTGACCGCACGCTGAGAGGAAACACAAGAAGAACATGTTTAAAAGCTCTGACCGCACGCTGACGAGAAACAAGAAGAACATGAGTTAAAGCTCTGACCGCACGCTGGGAGGAAACACAAGAAAACATGTTTAAAAGCTCTGACCGCACGCTGAGGAACAACGACAGAAACATGAAGAAGTAAGAATATGACAATTTTACATCATCGACAAAGTTATTTGCTTTGAAATCACACCGTTTCTCAAAATAACAGCGCATCAGTAGCAGCAGCTCCGTCGCAGCAGCACGGAGAGACTTTCCCAGTAAAAACACAATCTTTATTAAAGCCACAGACAAAGAAACAGAAGCTTCTCCTGTTGTAATAAAGACACAAGTTTTATATTTGAGTTTAAACTGTAGTAGAAGCTCTGATCTCGGCTTACACTGGCTCCAGTCCAGATCCAGATCCAGATCAGTCTGGTCTGGTTGTCACTCACACTGAGACCAGAATACACATGTGTATGTACAGACTCTTGTAGAGTCAGTTCTTTTCCAATGGTGACTGAGAAGATAAGTCTGACGCTCCACCAAAAATAATTAATGTCCACAAAAAAGATTTGTTCAAAAATGTAAATTAAATTTATTTGAGGCAAAAGCAAAACCAAACAAACAATATAAATAAGGAGGCAGATTAATTAGATTAAATCATAAATGAGCAGCAGGGTTAAAATGCAGGCCCTGGAGGTCAAAAAACTGTCTCTTCTGCTGCAGCCACACCTCCTGTTGCCCCTTCCCCTCTTTTCAATGTTCTCCTTTAGATTCTCCTTAGTCCAACAATGGAGACAAAACAAATATATTTTTTTTCCTTTTCTTGATGGCTCCTACACATGTGTATGTACGGACTCTGCTGGCCTCGCGAGACCATGAGTTCACGAAGTTCACGCTCAACTTGGAAGTACAGACGTTTCTTTACATCCTGTGTGTTCAACAGTCGTGTAGATGTCGAGCATTTTGACGTATTGTTTTAGTAGAAACGTAATGTTTTTACTTCACCTGCGCTCACTGGTTTTCTCTTTTTTCGTATCTTGTTTTCAACAACTTTACCAAAAAGGGCTCCGGAGCGCTCGGACGTCCAGACGACCGGAGCAGAGCCGGACCGGACGGATCTCTTGTGAGAGCCTCTCATTACTTTTCAAGAAACAGAAAGCCTCCGTACACCGGACCGGAGTACGTACGGGAGCAGTGTGAGCTGGGGGTTATAGAGGGGATGTTTGTTTCCCACCTTCAGAACTCCGTCTCCATATCACAAAAGAAAACAAGTGTAAAAAGCTCCGTTCTCAGTAACTAACTACAAGAGTTTAATAGTTTATTTAGTTCTTCTGCTAAATCAACATTTGTGAATGAAACTCCACCTACGACCCTTAAAGTGACATTCAGTCTGTCAGACCTGTTCAGACCTGATCCAGACAGCTGAGAGCAGACTGTGGCCTTGTTTTATTCAAACTAGTTTCCCCAGATAGGCAGATGAACAGAGGCTCTGCAGGAGCATGAGCAGTAGCAGAAAAGTGACGTCGACTGAAAATCCCTCTTTATTTGAGTGTAAACTGTAGTAGAAGGTCTTGTATATTGAGTTGAACTGTAGAAGGTCTGTGGGACCCGGCTCGGTCTCTGGAGCCTCTCTCTGGACTCTGGCTTTTCTGTCGGATTGTGATGATGAATCCACAGCGGTGAGAAAGTGGGACAGATGTCGAGTCTGTGGAGACCAAACAGACAAACTGCAGCGTCCCAGAGGAATCACTGACACGACAGAAGGAGACGAGGTCGGGACGCGCACACGAGAGTGAGGTCGTCTCTGCAGCACGACTGACTAGAGCAGATCAGATCATTTAAAGTGTGAGGTCACTTCTACAACAGATCAGATCATATTCAAGTCCTCCCTCACAGTATTAAAAAAGATCTGAACATTTTGGTTCCTTTTGTCAATTCTGTTTTAACCAACATTCTTCTCTCACATTTGGACATTTCTTCATAATTTGCATCTTAACAACTGTTAAACGATAATAAATATTCAACAGAAGAACTGTCCCAGCAGACTAAACTAGACAGAACATCAAACCTGTGGAGTTTATAAATCCAGAGACTGAGCCGGGTCTTAAAGCAGCTCAGAGGAAGTGTCTGAGTCTGTCACAGGAGCAGGAGAGGAGCTGCTGTGTGGTCAAACAGACTTTATGTTCAGCACAAAACAGAAGCTGAAGCTGGTTCTGGTTAAACAAAAGTTTTCAGTCTGTGGAGGGATTTTCAGCTGCTGCAGCTGCGTTCAGAGACCGAAGTGTTGAAGCGTCCAAAGTGTCAGTTTACACGTTAAGTCGATGTAAACCTGCGTCTGGAGGCGTCCGGTGAGTTTAACCGCTGCCGTGCCTGGTGAGGCGAAGGTGCGACTCTCACAAACTTAGAACTCTCAAAACCAGTGTTCTTGTCAGACTGCAGCTAGTCAC
>CM076395.1:11438887-11532470 GCA_038363315.1 Mugilogobius chulae
CAAACTGTAACCTAAGTGAATCGTCCCATCTCTAGCCAACACCATCCTGGAGGACCAGACCCATGGAGGACCAGACGCGTCCTGGAGTCCCAGACCCATCCAGACCCATCCTGGAGACCAGACCCATCCTGGAGGACCAGACCCATCCTGGAGGACCAGACCCGTCCTGGAGGACGCAGACCCGTCCTGGGAAGGACCAGAACCTCCAGACCCATTGGAGACCAGACCCTCCTGGAGGACCAGACCCATCCTGGAGGACCAGACCTCTGGAGACCAGACCCATCCTGGAGGACCAGACCCGTTTCCTGGAGGACCAGACCCGTCCTGGAGGACCAGACCCATCCTGGAGGACCAGACCCGTCCTGGAGGAACCAGACCCGTCCTGGAGGACCAGACCGTCCTGGAGGACCAGACCCGTCCTGGAGGACCAGACCCATCCTGGAGGACCAGACCCGTCCTGGAGGACCAGACCCGTCCTGGAGGACCAGACCCATCCGTGTCATTAAAGCGCAAACATCCAGACTCAAAAACAGCCATTATTGAAACTTGAAACTCACAACAATGACTGCACGCCTGCTTTCACCGCAGATGCATAAACAAATGTCGTTGTGACAGTGACAATAAAGGTGAATTGAACTGAAAAAGAAACCACAAAAAAACACCACAATTTTACTCAGACGGGATTGTTTTTCGAACTTTTGATGCAAAACCCACAACTAAATCACAACTAAATCACTGACGATTCGATCTTAGTTTTTGGATGAATGTCCCAGCCCTGGTCTGAACTGAATAAACTGCCCTGGTCTGAACTGAATAAACTGCACTGGTCTGAACTGGTCCATCATCACCACACAGGCTTGTTTCACTTCATCAGATCAGCTCCAGCACACTGCACGACCAAGTCTCCACCAAAGCCACTCATCCACCCACAAGTGCTTTCCCAGGGTTTATTTTGAAGTGATTTTCAGCCCAAATGCATCAAAGTAGTGCCTGTAGTGATGAACTGCACAACTGAACCCCTCTCACTGATAAACAGAGAAAACTGGCTCACACTGACAGGGAGTTTACACTTTTATTCAAAACACTACCATCTGATCAGCCAGAGATGAAACCGTTGTCTCTTGTGTAGATCTGCTCTGATCAGTTTTAGCTCGCTGCCTGAGTCACTTCACTAGAACTCTGCCTCAGTATCAAAGAGCGTGCTGCATGTTGTGGTTGTTTTTTTGATCTTGACATGTTCATACAAACAGTTGGATTAAGCTGAACTTTCACTTTATGTTCCTCAAACACAGACGAGAGAAAACTTCACACCAGACTCGTTCACAAGAGCCGAGCGTCCAAAACAAGAAAAATACATCTAAAGTAGGGCAGGGCAGTACTTTAGATGTACTGCCCTGCCCTACTTTAGGGCAGGGCAGTACATCCCTCTGCAGAAGTGTTAAGTGGTTATTTATACACTTAACACTTCTGCAGAGACAAATAACTGTAATCATGACCCAGAGAAGATGTGAGGAGTCAAACAAAGCTAAAACACAAACATATACATATTATTTTATAAATTCCATTTTTAGCTAAATACAGCTATTCATATTTCATATTGTGATAAAAGTGTTAAGTCCTAGTGCCCTGATGTAAAGTCCTGTGATGTGACAGTACAAAGCCTGGTTCATCTAGGGCTGGGCGATAAATCGAATTAAACTGATTAATTCGGAACTTTGAAAATCGACGTGAAAATTGGCCAAATGGTAAAATCGAGGTCAGTCCGCTGTATCCAGCCGCGCCCTGAGTGGACAACTTCAGCGGCTTTGCAGAGCTCTCCCTCACGACTCTCACAAAGAACAGACGAACAGAAACCTTTTAATCACATATTAACAGCCGCGAGTAACCTTTCGGAGGTGGTGTGTATAGCTTAATCTTATAAGTTACGAGTTTGTTATTTCTCCGCGGGTTAGTCGGGCCGCTTTCAGCGCTTTAGACTCGCGGTAACTTTCTAGAAAGTCCCGCGGTAAATCTAGCGTCTTTTTGATTTGCCTTTGCTGCTACACGAGCTGCTCAGTGTGCCTTTTGTGAGGTTTTCTCTGATAAAGTTAAAGCAGTCTACAGAGTCTCCTCTCCTCTCACCAAAGCAGCAGACAACAGGCCACGCCCCTACTATTGCCCAGCCCTGGTTCATCTCACGATAACTCACAATAACAGAGCTAACTTTCCTCTTTGTTAGGGCTGGGAACTGAGAGTCCTGGGCTTTTAATCTCTGCGTCAGTAATCAGACACAGAAACCCCACACGTGCCACATGTCGCTCTACAATAACACAAACTCCTCTCCACAAACAGCACAAACACCACGGAGCCACAACAACACAAACTACGCTCCACGTCACAGCAACCACTTCTGACTTTACCCAAACAAACTGCGTGAGCTTCGGACTGCACTCTGCACAAACCACAAGTCTCTCAGCTAAAGCAGTGTGTCAGCTTACCTTCTTAAACAGAAGAAACGAAGAAACTACGGGCCCAGAGTTACAAATATTCAATAAAAACACAGTCTTTTCTGTCTAAAGCAGAGGTGGGCAATTACTTTTCTTCGAGGGCCATATTCAAACGCAGAAAAGATGCAAAAGGCCATATATCGCAGAAACAAATTCAACATTTTACAAGACTGCAAAAAAAGAACATATTTAGTCTTGCTTAAAAGCTTGGAATTGAATTTTGATCTGAACTTTTTGAGTCGTTTTGACTAAAGATTTAACCGCTTACATACCGTCTAGGGCTGTACTCAATGTATCGATACGGGATATATCGTGACAAGCTCATTGGCAATACGCGTATCGTTACAAAAAGGGGTATCGGGATACGTATCGGCATATTTAAATTCATATAATTTACACTTTTGAACCTGGACTGCAGATTTAAAGCTGAATCTATTGAGCTGAACAATGGCTTATTTGTAAGACACTTGTATGTAACATAAAGAGTAGTTTGAAAATACAATTCCTTTGCATTTAACACTTGATAGGTGACATAATAAGGAAATTATATCTGCATATACGTGTATCGGGATACGTATCGTATCGTGACCTCTGTATTGGGATACGTATCGTATCGGAAGGCTCTTGGCAATACCCAGCCCTAATACCGTCCAATGTTTTTTTATTTCAAAGCTTTTATGACTGAAAGAATTTGTCATAAAACTGAAAAAATAGGATAAATAAATTGCCAATGTAAGCTCAAACTAAAAAGTATTGTCCAAAATGTCAACATAGTTAAAATAAGGTTACGATTTTAGAAACGAGCAGTTTTAACTGGTCTTAAAATTCATTTTTGCCAAGTTTCTTTTAAAAACAGGCTATTTCATGTATTAATTTGTTAATATATAGTGATTTTTAGAAAGAAACACACATACATAGCCAAGTCAATCAAAAACAAATACAAAGGGTTCACTAAACTTGAACAAGCACAGAAGCACCAGCGGTGACTTTTGGTGATTAATATTTCTTTTCTGACGACCAAAACTATCACAATTAGGGATGCACCGATCCAGCTTTTTCGGTTCCGATACCGATACTTTATAATTAAGCATCTGCCGATACCCGATATCAGCCGATACTTGTGTAAGGACTGAAATAGTTCTTTTTTCCTTTTCAAAACATCAGACTTTTGATCATAGAGTGTTGTTTATATAAGCAAGACACAACTGAACAACTTAAGAAGAAGAGAGAGAGAGAGAGAGAGAAGAGCGCGAGGAGAGAGAGAGAGAGAGAGAGAGAGAAGAGAAAGAAAGAGAGCGCGAGGAGAGAGAGAGAAAGAAAAGAGAGAAGAGTAGAGAGAAAGAGAAGAGAAGAAAAAGAGGAAGAATGAGAGGAGAGAGAGAAGACAGAAGAAAGAAAGAGATGAGAGAGAAAGAGAGGAGAGCGAGAGGAGAGAGAGAAGAGAAGAAAGAGAGATAGAAAGGGAAAGAGCGCGAGAAGAGAGAAGAAAGAGAAAATAAAGAAAAGAAAACAGTGTAATAGAGAGAAGAAAGAGAGAAAGAAAAGAAAAAGAGAAGAAAGAGGAGAGTGAGAAGAGAGAAAAAAAAGAGAAGAAAGAGAGAGAGAAAGAATAAAATGTCAAACATTATGAGACATTCTGGATCAACATCAGACATAAATCAGACTCATTATGTCCAATTAAACACAACTAGGATATCGGCTGAACCGATATCATGGAGCCGATACTCGATCCAGCAACATTTCCTGGATCGGCACCGATATTGGATCCCAGTATCGGATCAGTGCATCTCTAATCACAACGTTAATGTGTACGTGTCTTTAGCTGCGTGAGAAGGACTAGAACCTAGTGCACACTGCTCTACGGAAGCCTGTAAGGACAAGACAAGCTCCACAAAGTCTAAGTAAAATATAAAGCTAGGGTGATATGGCAAAAAATTAACATCACCATTTTCTTGGAGGCAGATCACAATTTTGATTTTATCACGATTCTTATAAATAGCTTAGGGCTAGACGATTTTGACCAAAAAAAAAAAATCTCCGATTTTTAAAAGAAAAATTCAATCTCGATTCGTTTTTTTTTTTTTTTTTAATACAATTTAAAAATAACTGGGTGCAATAATTATCATTTGTAAAACACTCCTTTAATGCTGTAATTTAACATAGAAAAAGCAAAAATATATAGAATGAGATTCTTTTTTTAAATTATTTGTAGTAAGGACATTCACATCTACCCATTTGATATATATATATATATATTTAACTATAAGCCTATTTATATTTCAGTGCAGTAACTCATGTAAGCCAAACTCAAACAAACTTGCAGATAAACTGTTTCACATAAGACACGCACAAGCTTTTTGGAGAAGACAACTATTGACATTTATTCCATTAAATGTAGCCAATAAGAAACATGATTTGACCAAAGCTAATCCTGTATTGTAGCACTATGTTTAGCATTGCAGAGGGTTTTAACTAAAAACTACTGCAAACTAAGTCCATTCTGCGCTATTCAAACGCTGGATTCGTTTTTCAATTTGAAAAAGTCACTAAACATGAACAAGCACAGAAGCGCCAGCTACTGTTAGCAATGTTAGCAGCTGTTGTTAGCATAAGGAGGACTGCACGCCTGATTTTTTTTTTCCAACCCAGTTATGCCAGACACCATCACTTTGCATTGGTGGCTATGCTAGCAAAAGTTTATAGTTTAAGATATTTACCTAAGGGATTTGGTTAGGTTAGGGTTAGGATTAGGGTTAGGTTAAGTTAATTGGTTAAGTTTAGGGATTTGGGAAAGGTATGCTAACCAAGAAGCGGCATAACTGTGTTGGGAAAAATAAAGACGCGGACTGCACAGACCACGGCACACACACAGAGGCACACAGAGGCATGACAACATCACAGGGTGAGTTTGGTGATTCATTTTTCTTTTCTGAAGACCAAAACAATGACAGTTTCAACATGACTTTAGCTGCGTGAGAAAGACTAGAACTGAGCGCACAATGCTCTACGGAAGCCTGTAAGGACGAGGCAAGCGCCGCAAAATCCAAGTAAAAAAAAATCGAATTTCTAAAAATACAAATCGATTTGACCTCCAAATTCGATTAAATCGATTTTTTGCCCAGCCCTAAAATAGCTTATTTTTATATAGTCTTTGAGGGAAGCACAGTTCATTATCAAGGTTAGCCATTGATCCAGCTGTCAAAAGCTGACCAGTGTTGCCAGGTTTTCAGAGAGTAACAAGCAACCTCAGCCCTTTAATAAAAAGTTAATAAAAGAACCAATTAATTAGAACATTGTGTGTTGCTGCAAAACAAGTGTTGGGATTTTTGCCATATGATGTTTTTCTTACATTAATAACAACTTTTAGACATGAAAACATGCTAAAAATCCATGTTTCAGTTATAAAAATTATATATTTTAATGAATCAAACCTGAAAATTGCTAAGCTTCATATATTTTACGACTAAAAAGCGCAGTCCAGAAGAAACTTTAAAAAAGAAGCCCAAAGCCGCTAAAGAGACTTGAATTGGAAACTCTGCGATGAAGAGTATTGGTTGAAAAAAAAGAGTCTATATTTGAACAGACCGATGCATCAAATAGAGAAAAAGAAATCACACAATGAGGTTTTCAAAGACTGTCACAGAGATGAGCTCACGATTTGATTTGTATCACAATATCGCCCAGCTCTGTATAAGCTACAAACTCCCAGCCTTACCAGACATACTTTTCCACAGTTTTAAGATTCCTCAAACATCAGAACATGATCACTATAACGCACTAAAGCAGAGTCACACACTACATCCTCTTCTACAGAGACACACTGAGGCTCAAGTCAGAAGTAGCAGAAGAAAATCAAATCTACCAGCGCCAAAGTGGATTCAAAACATGGTCACAACATTCTGACAGTAATCCTGTAAAGATAAAACAATAGTGTGTAACTTTGCTCTGCCTGATGGACGTTCACTGTTCTTTTTAAGAGGACAAACTGTCAGGTATTCATCATTCTGAAAGCGTCTGGAAGAATCTGAGAGGAAGTCAAACAAGCAGCGCTCAAAAGAACTAAACTAACCTGGCAGCAACAGGACAGACAAAACTCAGCCTGAATATTGAGTCTTTTCTAAACAGAGGAGCTTGGTGAGGGAAAAACTGGATTAAACAGAAATCTGCTAGTTTGTGCACTTTTGTCTGTGGAGACGCTTCAAATGTTCAACTCAAAATACACAGGATTATGTCAAACAATAGTTCTCACACTGACACCTTCTCTTTTTACGTCTGTGGATCATCTGTGTGACAAAAACATGAGTAAGAATGACATTTTAATCTCGTTTAATTCAATGCTTTGAGGCTGGATTATGTTGGACACATTACACACAGGGTTTACAGTTTTTACAGCGTTTTGCCTCGACAAACAGGAAACAGATGATGCTAATGAGCTAGCTTTGCTTGGCCAAGTCTATCAGAGAAACAAATAAAGTTTTCCTCAGTGGAACAGCGGCGGTGTTTGGTGAGGAACATTACTTCATATTTCTGCTCTGTTTTGGCCTGAGCCTGCGTTTACTCTCGTCCAATCATCGAGCCTAAAGGAGGAACAGCTGTAAGGTCTGCTCCAGGGTCCAGGGCCAAAAGCGGCTCACTTTAGACCCAGTGATTGGGGCGGAACAGCTCGTTTGTGCAGTGGAAACAGCACAGGACCGCACTGCCCCAACTCAAGCCTATGGAAACAGAGCTTTACAGTTTCTTTCAAAAACTAACTTTAGTGTGGCTCTCCTGTGCAGAGAACATCTGTCAAAATAAGGATATCTGGAAAAATATGGACCAGCCGCTGTATCGGACGAACTCTTGTTCAACTGATTGCATTTTTTATCATGTGATATTTGACGACTAGGGCTGGGCACCGAAAAACGGTTACTATTTGGAACCGAAAGAAAACGTTCGGGAAATACTGGAACTGAAAACATGACACATGTTCGGTGCCATTTTTCGGTTCCTTGGCTTTAAATCTCCGCGTCAACAAGCAGAGAACAAAACAACACACATGTCACACGTGCGCTCCAACAACGACACAAACTACGCTCCACAAACAGCAAAAACACACGCAAATTCTGTGCCAAATACGCACTCTACAATATCACAGCAGTTCACTTCTTACATTCTCCCAAACCAACCGCGTGACCTTACAGCGCCTGAACAAACTAGCGGGACAATTCACATCTCACTTCTCCCAAACAGACTGTGCCCTGCAGCTGCAAGTGTCACAAACAAACCGCAGTGTGTTAGCTTACCTTCGTAAAAAGAAAAAAAATGAAGAAACAACGGGTGCGCTTCGGTGCGAGCCTTTCTGTCTAAAGTCTGCGTGTTGAGCTTCATAAATCTTCATGATCCAGTCAAAGCCTGAAGTTTACGCATAAGAATGTCGCCAAATACAAAATATAATCCAAACTTTTTTGTAACATCCTCCTCCTCATCGCTGCTGTTGAAAGCATAATTCCATATCTGAACGGTGAAAGTGAAACTTAACTTGCCGTTAAGGAACCAGCCCCCGAAAGGCAAGTACCGTTAAAGTACTGGTATCGAAAATAATCTAACGGTACCCAGCCCTATTGACAACATGTGGACGACTTGTTTTAGATCCAGCTCCACTTCTCTTAAAGGTGGATTAGCTGATTTTCCCACAGCAAAACCTAAAGCAAGGACCAACTAGTTTCTAACTTTTACAAATGTTTCAGCACATGACAATATTCATGTACATTATTGCTTTGTCTGCAATTAAACCTTAAAAACATGTTTTTTATAGACGGCAAAAAGAGACCGGAGGTGACCTCTCAAGCACAGCCAATCAGAGCGCTGCATTTGGCTCTTAAAGACAAAAAAAATGCCTTTTATTTTGATTTAGACAGTACACAGTGATCAGATTCTCACAATCTGCTGCTTATGCAATAGACTTTTTAGTAGAAAAGACGAAGTCAACTTCCCCACCTTTAAGTTTCAACTCTTATTTATCAAATTCTTCTTTGCTGCTGTAAAAGTATGATGAATATTTACCAAAGAAACTATCAGAGCAAACAAAGTGAGAATGAGAAGAAGGTGAGAGCCTGGTGGAGCTGTGGTCTTAGATGAACTGTGACCTGGTTCTCATGCTGCAGCTTCACCTCAAACTGAGAAACTGCACTGCTGTCACTCACACACACACATTTACACACATTTACGCAGGAGAGAGACGGAGGATATACATCAGGCCAATGACAGAAACTCATGACACAAAGATTTCAGTTGCCTTTACAAATGTGTCTTAAAGTGTGACAGGTGAAACTACATTTTACCAATGATTCTATTCCAGCTCTGACTTTCACATTTCTCTTGTTTTCAGTTTGTCTGTTTTGATGAGGCTTATAATCGTCTTTATGTCCAGTAAATATGACACATGTACAGCTCATTCCACAACTGTTACCTAGCAAACACATTGTAAATCTGGACTGAATTAGAGACGGACTGATACGGGTTTTTCTTTGGCCGATGCAGATTTCAAAGATGATTTTTCTGAGAGCGATTTAGGTAAAAAACAAACAAAGCTGAGTTTAGACTATTTTGTCTCATTGTTTAATAAATAACAGGGCTATGCAATATCATATTGTATATTATATATCGCCATATTCATGTGGAAAGGTTTAGAATATTATGATTGCACCAGAGCTCATTTTGCAACAAGGCAAACACAAATTGAGACTAACTCCCAGTGTTGCCAGAGTTTGCCAGATTAATAAGCGTTAGGCCTTTGAAAAAAGATAAAACAAACCACCTTATCATGAATTACGACTTTAAAACACATTTTGTTCTTCATATTTGTAGATCAAATTTGAAAAAGGCTAAAATTCACAACCCTTTACTGTCAGAATTTATGAGTGACTTTCCAAATAAAGAAGCTCAAAGTTCCTATAAAGACGCAGACTTGACGCAGACGTTGAATAAAAGTGACTTGTGCCCGGACAGTGGAGGCTCTGCAGAGGCTAAAACACATAGAATGACAGAAGTAAAACAATGTTTGAAAGAGGAACTTACACTTAGGGCTGGGCGATCTGGGAAAAAAATAGATCACGATTTTTTTCTTCATATCGTTCGATCTCGATTTTCGATTCGATTTTTTTGATGAAAATAATCTAAAATGGTAGTATTATGCAAATTATATATTATACAAAAAAAATATGAAACTACATGTCTTTTCAAAAAAGCTTCACTATTATTTATTAATAGGTGAAAGTCCCCTAATTTTAATGGTAAAATTGACCAGAAAGAATAGACTAGACGTCCCAGGTCAGCTTGATAAATAATAAGGCTAATAAATGAACAGTCAAAGAAAAATAGCCTAAACATGATTTACTGGAGGCTATTTAATTATAATTATTTGTTCGTTTTGCGGTCAGTCCGTGCGTTCAGAGTCAGACTGTAAACAAGACTTATACACGCTTATGCTGTTCACGGATGACTGACAGCTTCCCAGGGAAGCGAGCACAAGTTCTGCGATATACTTTTTTTTCTCAACTCAAGACAGGTGCTTTACTCACGCGTAAATACAGCGGCCAAATTCACGAAGTGAAGAGAATTCGTTCGTGTAAATGAAAGTGCGTCGCCACTTATGAAGTGGAGAAAAGGGAGAGAATAGAGAGAGAGACATGGGAAAGCGCGCCTCTCACAGAGATAATAACGGAACAGACGAGTGTTTCTGCGGGAGACTCACAGGTACAACACTTTACGAGTGAAGCCGTCTGTATGAGCCTTTTCTGTCACTAACCTCGCGCTGAAGTGGGCTGCGAGGTCCCGCGGCGCCCCAGGCTCGTCTCACACGGGGATTGACGCTGGCTTGATCCGTGCTCAGTGCGTGCCTCCCCGGCTGCTGCCTCAAACACACATCCCGGAGGCTTGCCTCTGGTTCAGGACGCGCACGGACGCAGATAAAATGCGTGGCTCGTCATTATAAGTAAAAGTTAAAGGCATTTTATTAACGATGACCATTTTAGCTTTAAAATAAAGGCTGTAGTGGGCGGCAACTCCCACTCTGTACTGCGTGCATTTACCACGTTGTGATTGGCTAAAACTACCAGGCAGCGCCGCGTGCATTTTCTGCATTGTGATTGGCTGATGGACTTGTCGATCTTAATGCGCAAGCCTTATCATCGAGATCGAGCAAAGTTGAGATCGCGATCTCTCGATCTTTCGATTTTTGGCACAGCCCTACTTACACTGTCATTAAAATAGCCTGAAACAGAATTATAACAATGATAAACAAAAGTCTTGGGTTTATCGTCAACTATGTAGTTACCAAAAATGTTCTTTTATATCATGATAAAGATTTTTAGACCATATTGCCCTGATGAATTAAACATGTTTATGCACAGAATACTTTAGTGTCTTTCTAACTAACAAGCACTTATTAAATCTTGTGCTGCAGAAAAGCCACAGAAGAAGAAAGCTTTACTGTAAGACTTTAAGCTAATGATAAAATAAAGCTTTATTCTTAGGAATGGAAAGAGATCAAACAAGTCTTACTGTTTCTCTTCAAAACTAACAAACTCAGCTGAACACTGCCTAATCAAATATCAACCAGAAATTTAATTGTGCAAAACAATCCAAATATGGCCACACATTTTCAACCAGCCGATATAACTGTCCATCTCTAACCAAACTTCACAAACAACACAGATGTTAGGATTATTGCTTTAAAAGGTGTAAATTGTCTTTGCAGATTTCCTCCACACGTGAACAAACTTCTGTTATTTTACACTTTTACTTGTCACTTTCTTCTTAGTTTGTTGTAAATCTATGGTCAATATTTTACCACAAGAACTATCACAGCAAACTGAGTCAGAATTAAAATGTGATCATCTGTCATCTCGACTTTAAACACAGGATTAGAGCAGATTATTGAGATTAGTTTGGCGATTCAACACATCAATACTCCACTCACATTATGATTCATACAAAGCAGTTTGATACAATTCAGAACAAGAAAAAGGCTATTTTTCAATAATCACAGCGCAAATTTATACACATGTAAAGATGTTCTTAGTTCTTACAATAGAATAATTCATGTTAACATAAGACTATTACAAACTACTTAGAATTACAACTTCTTTGATGATCAGATTACACATTTTTGTTCCTCCATCGTCATTAAAAGATAAAGAAAAGAAACATGCAAAGTATAAAAATCAAATGTAATGGATCCAATTAGGTTTTGCTGATGTTCTAAATGTCAGAAGTGAGTGGTAAAAATGACTGAAATGACACTTTCTCCTTTGAGAGTCAAAAACACGACCAAAATGAGAAAAGTCAGCAGCAGTCTGAAAATCAATATAAACTATCACAACTAGAGATGCACCGATCCGATACTGGGATCGAATATCGGTGCCGATCCAGGACATTTTGCTGGATCGAGTATCGGCTCCATGATATCGGTTCAGCCGATATCCTAGTTGTGTTTAATTGGACAAAATGAGTCTGATTTATGTCTGATGTTGATCCAGAATGTCTCATAATGTTTGACATTTTATTCTTTCTCTCTCTCTTTCTTTTTTCTCTTTTTCTTTCTCTCTCTTCTCACTCTCCTCTCTCTTCTCTTTCTCTTTCTTCTCTCTAATTTTCTCTTCTCTCTACTACTCTGTCTTCTCTTCTTTTTTCTCTTTCTCTCCTCCGCTCTCTTTCCTCTCTTTTCTTCTTTCTTTCTCTCTTTCTTATCTCTCTTCTTTTCTCTTTTCTCTCTCTTCTCTTTTCTCTCTCTTCTTTTTCTCTCTTCTCCTCTTCTCTTTCTCTCTTTCTCTCTTCTCTTTTTCTCTTTCTCTCTCTTCTCTTTTTCTCTTCTCTTTTCTCTCTTTTCTCTTTTCTTTTTCTCTTTTTCTTCTTTCTCTCTCTTCTCTTTCTCTCTTCTCTTTTTCTCTCTTTCTCTTTTCTCTCTTTCTCTCTCTTCTCTTTTTTCTTCTCTCTTTCTCTTTTCTCTTTTCTCTTTCTCTTTTCTCTCTTTCTTTTTTCTCTTTTCTCTCTTCTCTTTTCTCTCTTTCTCTCTCTTCTCTTTTTCTCTCTTCTCTCTCTCTTCTCTTTCTCTCTTCTCTTTCTCTCTCTTTTCTCTCTCTTCTCTTTCTCTCTTCTCTTCTCTTTCTCTCTCTTTTCTCTTTTTTCTTTTTCTCTTTTCTCTTTTTCTTTTCTCTTCTCTTTTCTTTCTTCTTTTTTCTTTCTTTCTTCCTTTCTTCCTTTCTTCCTTTCTTTCTTTCTCTTTCTCTTTCTCTCTTTCTCTCTTTCTTCTCTTCTCTTTCTCGCTTCTTCTTAAGTTGTTTAGTTTTGTCTTGCAGTATAAATAACACTATTATGATCAAAAGTCTTATGTTTTGAAAAGGAAAAATAAGTTTTTCAGTCTTTACACAAGTATCGGTTGATATCGGTATCGGCAGATGCTTAATTCTAAAGTATCGGGATCGGTATCGGAACTGAAAAAGCTGGATCGGTGCATCCCTAATCACAACTCCTGCTGAACACTGAGTTTATATGTGACGAGTATAAAGAGAAAATCAGGTAAACGGTGTCAGAAAAGCAGAACAACAACAGGACCACTTGTGTTTGTCTCACATTTGTCACTGACGCAGACTTTAGGACAGAGTCTCAGATCTGTGTCACCAGGAGAGATACTTCAAACAAAACTCACTGTGAAACTGAAAATTAAATGATGCGCGGTTTGTTGTCTTCATGAAAACTGGTCACTATTCATTTAGAAACACAAAACACAATCCCTTTTGAGAGAAATGACTGAACATTCCTTCACTGTGAATGGTTAAATCCAACTGTCAAAGGCTGACCAGTGTTGCCAGATTTTCGGAGCGAAACAAGCGACTAAGCCTCTGAAAAAAAGTGACCTCAAACTTACAACGAAGTCACTGAAATAATCAATTAGATCAGTGTCTCTGCAAGACAATTTCTATCAATAATTATGACAGAAAAATCTGCTAAAAAATCCACATTTCAGTCATAAATCAAATAGAGTTACAACGATTAATCGACGTAATCAACTGTCAAGTAGGAAAATGCGTCGACACACGTAGAGTGCGTCGCTTTATGAGCCTCAAAATAATGTCCCAGCTTTAACTGGTCCACACGCACTATGAACATCTGTAACGTATCCACACAAACCGCATTAGTACAAGTGAGAAACACTCTACAGACCATCAAGAGAAAGTTTTGAGCCTCGGAGAGTGATCTGATGTGAACAGAAAGTGAAACTAGAAGGTGCACATCATGACGTAAAACACGCTTTGACGGTCAATTCATTGACGTCAAAGTGCAACTCAAAAAACACGACCTTCAAAATTAATGAGAAAGGCAGCTCAAAGTGCTATAAAGAAGTGGACATGGCAACTCTGAGGCTGAGACGTATTAAACAGACAGATGATGTTATGACGATTTAATCAAAAAAGCAGATTGTCACAGATGAACTCAGCTCTACAGAAACAACGGATGTCTGAGCTAAAATCCTGTGTCGAGCTTCATGAGCTGGAGAAGAGCTCTTGGTAAATCTTCAGCTGTTTAACAAACATTTTCTCCAAACTGTGCAGCTTTAGATTGATTGTAGGCTGGTGATTCTGATCATCAATCATACAAATATACAATAACAAGCATGGAAAACCAAATAACAGCAGAAAAACACCAGCTGCGTTATAATATTAGGAATATTGTTGAAAATTTCAGATCAGTAAATCTGACAGAAACAGTAAAAATGTAAGACCTGTAAAACCCTAAACAAACTTCTATTTAAGACGTTTCTAAACTTTATTCAATAAACTTGTTGCAAAGAAATTCTCATTTACTGAAACGATGTAATTTAGCAAATTCACAGAAGTAGTTTTTGTTTTTCTGAGGCTCAAAGGGACTATACTACTTTTTTTTTTAACAATAAAATAACATTTATCAAATTTCAGTGACAAAAGCTCAAACACATCATGGATAATTCAGAGGCTCAGAATGCTTTAGGTAAGCAAAACATGAGACTGAAGCATGAATATTTCTGTTTGTTCACATTTTAAAGAAGCATAGAACACCTTCAACTAAATTTAAACTGAATCAAAACTGTGATCATATCTAGATGACAATACACATCTGCTACGATTGTTTAAAGTTCACATTTGAAAGCTTCTGCCTTTGAGTGAAAACTGTGGGAGTTTGAGCTGCAGCTGCTGAGGTGATGTAAACAGAAGAATGTGCTGATGCAGCCACTTTCACTTCACACGCCAGACGTAAACACAGACAGGAGAGAGGAGAGAAAGAAAGACTGGGGGAAAACACAGACAGAGGAGAGAGGAGAGACGTAAACACAGACACAGACAGAGGAGAGAGAGGAAAGAAAGACTGGGGGAAAGGAAGGAGGAGAGGAAAGAGACTGGATCAAAACACAGACAGGAGAGAAGAGAAAAAGAGAGACTGGGGAAAAACACAGACAGAGGAGAGAGGAAAGAAAGACTGGAGCAAAACACAGACAGCAGAGAGAATCAAAGTACAGACCAGTGGTTACACTAGACTTAATTCCAATCCGTCACTGTGACGGACAAGGTCCAAAAAATCCGTCATGAGGGATTTTTATCCGTCATAATTTTGTTGAGTAGGTTTATTGCTGCCTATGTTTTTTTTAGCTGATTTCTGACACAGAGACTGCACAAAGCGCACGGGTCATGAGACAAGACAAAGAAATGACTGAACTTTGCAAAATAGTTTCTTAAGATATCATTAAAGCATCTGCAAAAATCATTGTGTCCGTTTGACTTTCAACAAACTCAATGTGACTGATGTGGCTCTGCATTTCTTACCTGAAGCACAACTTCCACTTCTCTCCACTTTCTGCAAATCCACACTGTATTTTGCCCAAACGCCACGTGTTATTTCCATTTCTCCTGCGTAAAAGTCAGTCCTTCATTCCTCCGGGAAAGTTTCTCTGATGTCAGCCGATGTGAGCACGTCACCAAACCAAGAACTGCAGGTGGCACTTTCCGCTAAGTTTATGAATCTGAATAAACATCAGTGTTTGTCTGTCGAGCGATCCTGGTCATAGACACAAATCCTCTTGAAATCAGGCCGATAAAACTCTGTCCATCCCGCTGTTTTTGTCGAATGAAGCCTTATCCGCGCTCCGTAGCAAGCATGTGATCCGTAAAAACTGCAGCCTCCAGGTTTACAGATTCATCGGTCATGTATTTGCGGAGGCTACAGCCCAGTGCGCTCTGCAGCCGTCAGTCTAACGGCCTCCCTGACGGAACAGCCGCGGCTGCCGCGCGCATGAATGGGATTGAAAGCAGCATTTGTCCCTCGCTGCTTCCTCAGGAAAGCGCGAGTCCGGTCGGGATCCAGGTCAATTAGTAGACTATATAAAAGGGCAGCTTCATTTTCAATCCGTCAAAATGACGGAGGGCCTTAAAAATTTTCCGTCAAAGCAAATTACAATCGGTAAATGACGGAAAATTGTCGGTTAATGTAACCTCTGGTACAGACAGAGGAGAAAAGAGACTGGAGGAAAGGAAGGAGGAGAGGAAAGAGACTGAATCAAACACAGACAGAGGAGAGAAGAGAAAAAGATACTGAAGCAAAACACAGACAGAGGAGAGAGGAAAGAAAGACTGAATCAAGACAGAGGAGAGAAAAGAGACTGAATCAAAGACAGAGGAGAGACTGGGGCAAAGCACAGACGAAAGAGGAGAGAGAAAAAAGACTGAATCGAACACAGAGGAAAGAAGAAAGAAAGACTGGGGCAAAACACAGACAGAGGAGAGAGAAAAGAGACAAAAGAGATGGGAGCAAAACAAGAGGAAAGAGACACTGAATCAAAGCAGCTAGGAAAGAGGAGAGAAACAGACTGAATCAAGATACAGATAGAAGAGAGAGACTTAATCAAGACACCTAGGAAAGAGGAGAGAAAAGACTGGACCAAAACAAGAGGAAAAGGAAAGACTGGGACAACACGTGCTCAAGGCGTAAACAGAAACAGAGGAGCATGGATCTGTCACATTCTTCATTAAACCGCTTCTTAACCACTTTACACACAATTATTACATTTTCCACTGTGGTCTCTCCTTATCCACAACTTCTATGGAACATTTCAGCTACAAATTCCGCTTCTTCTAAAGTGATTTTGATTCCAGAGACAAAGTTCGACCCTTAAACTGGCTCCTACTCAGGTTAAACTGCACAATCTGGAAATGAACACAAGGCTGAGGTTTTTTTTTACAGGAGGATACATGTAACTATATATTTTACCTGTATAATTAAAGCTTTATATCTACATCATAATTAGAATTTTTTTGTGGCCTATTTTCAATTGGAGAATAGTTTACGCAGAAACTAAATACATTTTTTAAAATGCGAGACATTATTTTGTATATTTGTTCATAAAATTTAGTGATAAATGTAATTCTAGCTCTGTTCACTTTTCAAAGATTTGGCTGCCTCATATTTGCCATTTTTAATCACAAATGAATTGTTTAGAACTTGAATACAACAATTTCACAGACTTTGGGCTGACTCGGCGTCGCTTGAGAACGTTCTGGAAGTGTAGATTTACAGACTAACTAGTGTTTATATCAAATACACTAAACTTACACAATATTAACCAACATGTTTTGAAACATAAACATGTAAAAAGATGGCATTCATTTGTCTTACAATGGGGAAATTAGTGTTACAATGCACAGTTCAAGAACAGCAAGGAAACTAATGTAATCAAACAAGAGAATTTGAAATTAGACTTAGCAAAAATATTAAGTTATAAAAGTCTAAAACTTCTTATTTACAACAAGTGTTTGTTGTGGCACAGTGCAGAAAATGACAGGATGAATAGCATCGGTACATACATAGTATTATAGTATGTACAGTAAAGGGTACATACTATAATACTATATACAGTAAAGTTTTTTCCTCATATTGATAGATCTCGATTTTCGATGTTCCCATTTATCAGATTTGTTTAAAATTATATATCAACGTTCTGCCTCAAAATCTGACTTCAAACCACGCTGACAAAATATGGTTTCAATCTTTCGTTCAAAGCCACCACCAAATAATTGACGATTCTATTCGATTTCTTGATTTTTGAAATAAATTGCCAAAGCCCTAGTACAGTGTATGAATGAGATTATGAACAACTACATCGGAAGGAATAAATATGTGAATAAATATTACTACCAAGTTAATTTTTTCAATAATATATTATATGTGACTAATTCATTAACTTGTTGCAGTACTAAAGCTAACACTACAGGATTTTAGCAGTTAACAGTCTGGTATCTACTCCTGGATGCTCCTGGACATGTTTGAGAAGCAGTGTTTGCACAAAATCCAACTGCAGTGCTCGTCAATCACATTTTCATATTTTGCATAAATCATTCATCCCAGAGCTTCACTAGAGAACTGTCTCCTGCTGATATGACACACAGACACTGGCTGATAGGAAAGATAAATGTTTATATCATACAGGAAGCCACAAGCCACAAGTCCCTGGAGTAACTGGCTATGGAAAGTGTAAATATGACCACAACACAATAAATACTCTCCACAAACCAATACAATGCAAAGGACATCTCTTCAATTATGCTTCTTTGGATGTTTATGATCCTAAAACGAGATTGTGAAGTCATAAAATGCTAACTACACGACAGGTTGGTCCAAATATCCCACCAGAAAGCAACATAATGAATTAACACAACTTCAGTTTTAAATAAAAGTACAAAATGTTTCTGATGCGGCGGCAGCGCGGTTAAACGGTTGTTGACATTAGTGACGGTTAGCACAGATGCTACACGGAGCTACACCACAAAACACTGATTTACTATCACTTTTTGGGGTGAAACGTTACACAGAGCTACACACTGACGCATCACTAAATACGATGTAATCTTAAAAGCTAAAAAAAGTATTATAAGGTCTGCATTAACGTAGAGGCCGGGATGTGATGCTAATGATGCAACGTGACAGAAAGCTAACCTGACCGTTAGCTACCGTTTCCCACAAGCTAATGTTTACAAGGAAGCAACACTAATTATTAGAGTGACAACAGTTGAAAACAAGATTATAATGTATGTTAGCGTTGTAGCAATCTATAAAAATAAAAGGAATTAAACAAGAAAGCTGGTTCTGATGCTAATGATGCTAAAATGACAGAAAGCTAACCTGACCGTTAGCTACCGTTTCCAAAAGCTAATGTTTACAAGGAAGCAGCACTAATAATTACAGTGACAACAGTTGAGAACAAGGCCATAATGTGATGTTAGCGTAGTGACGGTCTAAAAAATACAAGGAATGTAACAAGACAGGTAGCTCTGGTGCTAACGATGTTAAACTGACAGATCGCTAACTTGCTGCTAACTACTTTTTGCACAAAGCTGCTTTTACAGGAGAAAAACACCAAACGCAACGACTTTATTAAGGCTAAAATATGATTTAATGTGCTACTTAATAGAATGACAAACTAGAAAGCTTTAAAACTTAATTATATTGGTGTAGTTCTGATGCTAACGATGCTAAAACGAGTATCGAGAGTGTCAACATGAGAGAAAACAGTTTCACCAAAGCTAATGTTTATAAAGGAGGACAGCAGCAGGTGACAATGAATAAAACTAAAACTTTGTGGCATTTAGTAAGAAGACAGAGGAAAAAAGCACAAAAACAGCGAGGTTCTGAAGCTAAAGGGCTAAAAAAGACAGAAACTAACCAGAAACCTAATTAAACATCCTAAACAACGCAAGCCACACAGTTACAACCTTTGGAGCTAAAAGTTATGAAATGTTGGTTGTGTTTAGCCTTTGACAGTGTAAAAAAGCAGATTTATAAGATATTGTGATGCTAACGAGCTAAAAATTACAGAAAGACAAGAGAACGCCATTTCTCCAAAGTTAATGTTCACAAGCAAGAAACAGCAGCCAGTGACAAAGAATATAACTAAAACATGACTTTGTGTGATACTTAATGACATGACAAAGGATAAAACAGCATAAACAATAGAATGTTCTGATGCTAAAGGTGCTACAATGACAGAAAGCTAACCCAGGAATCAACGACTGTGTCCAAAACTAGTTAAGTAAAAGCTTCCAAGCAAATACAAGCCACTAAGACAACGACTGAAGCTAAAAACGAGATGGTGACAGTGTAAAAAACAGGTTAAAGGAGAGTTTGCGATGCTAATGATGCTACTAGCTACGACAGGACAACAACAAAAGCAACACGAGAGAACGCTGTAAACGACTGTACAGCTAAGTTAACGTTTACAAGAAAGAAACAGCCGCTAGAGACAAAAAACGTAACTAAAACATGACTTTGTGTGATACTTAATGATATGACAAAGGGAAAAAAACACCAACAACAACGAGGTTGATGTGATGCTAAAATTACAGAAAGCTAACACCGGAATCAACGACTGTCTGTCTAAAATACGAACTAAAACGCTTACAAGCAAATAACACAAGATACAGTGAAGAATGAAGCTAAGCGGGATAGTTTGTGATGTTTGGCCGGTGACAGTGTAAAAATAAAGCTAAACTTAAAGAGCGAATGCGATGCTAATGATGCTAACATAACAGAAGGGCAGTGTCAGTGGTTTGTTTACAGTTTTCACACCGGAACCGGAGCCCCGCAGTGACACGGGCCCGAAGACATGTGTCTGAGACCCGGAGACATGTGTGTGAGGTCCGGGGACGCGAGGACAGCAGTGCCACAGGGTTGTTGACATTATTGACAGCAGCCTCCGCACAGCGCCCCCTCGCTCCGCCGCGGGGACTGCATCATTCTGACACAGACAAACAAAATGTCGGCTCGGCCTCGGTCACATGACCCCTTTGTACTCGGAAAGCCGCTGCACTCACAACTACACAGCGCAAACCCACATATTTCACCCGATAAACACGCACCGGGCCCCCGTGACAAAGCCCCGGGGCTCGCGGCCGTTAGCGTGGACGTTTAACGGTGAAATCCGTCGTGTAACGTCTGTGAAAACTGGCCGCCATTTTGTGAAAGCTGGCGCAGAAAAAAGAGGGACGCCTCGGTCCTGCAGAAATGAAACATAACCCAAAAGCAGCCTTTTAACAGTAAAAATCCTACCGATTCCTCCTCTTTCTCCATCCCCGTGGGCATCTGCGGCACGGCCCGGTTGATAGATGCATATTCGTGCAGATCTGGTAAATCCTCACAACGGAAGACTGGTAGTGGCTTGGAAGCGTCCAGCGCCCGCGCCCGAAACGACAATTTACTCATTTTTCACAATTCCAGATGCGATATAAATATATCCGATCTCCAGATATCCACAGCGGAGCCGAGTGGCGCTTTCATGGATGTGTCTGGTTGGTCTCAGTCTAATGTCTGGATGTGGTAGTGTTTAGGGCGTCGCCTCGGAGCCCTGAAGGCCGGGTCTCGTCGCTTCTCTGTCGGACTGTGTTTTGTGAGCTCCGCTCCGCGCCGCTTCAGTGCGCCATGCACAACATGGCGGACATTTAAAACTGTGCTGCTGCGCTTCGCTCAGGGCCCCGCCCCCTGCGCCGCGGCCAATGGGAGCGAGGCAGGGGCGCATGCGCAGAGCTGGGGAGAGAGCCGGGGAAGTGCACTTTGTACTAAATATTAAAATTATATAAATATTTTAAACGCCAAAGTAAGTTCACTTCTACAAAAGAAGACATATTAGAGCAAAAACTAAAAAAAAACCCACATCTGAAATACTGTGAGCCTACTTTACAAACTTTCCATGTAAAATGTAACCAATGGCAAAGACTGGCAGCCTCACTTCCATCAGTCTGCCCAGGACAGCTGCAGCTACAGATGTAGTTTATGACTGAATTAAATATACATCTCATTTCCACAAAGAACTGCCATGACCCATCGCTTTAATCACTTTAGAAGTTGAAAGATTAATTTGTTGATGAAAACTTCCCTGAGATCTGCCTTTCAATCTGAGTAAAATGTGTTCAGTCAGTGTTTCTAAGCGTGTGAGCGTTATACAAAGATTCAAACAACAGTTCTCTTGCAGTGTAAATCAAATGAAATGATAATCACTAGATAGGTTTCATCCAGGCAGCTTCTACAGTATAAATAGTAAAAGTGTGTTGTAGCCCGGCTGGAGCTCTCACCTCTGCAGAGATCTCATCCAGGATCCACCACCACGAACGCTCCTCTTCTCTTCTGCATTAAATCCATTCTGACACAAAGTCTGAGAGTCTGAGGACAGAAACAGAACCATTAGGACAAATGTATTACAAACATAAACACACAAGACTGGTACAAACTCATCACTGCAAAGCTCAGAAGGAAAAAGTCAAAGTTTATCAAACCACATCCAATCTTTTTAGTGTTTTCATGTCTCTTTGGAGCAGAGTTTGAAGGAAAAAATGTGACTATAGTTTGGCTTAAACGGCAATAATTAAAAGTGTGAAACATGAAACATGTGAGTGAACAGACAAATTAATACAGTATATATATTAATCACGTGTTTGTACAGATCTGAGCTGCAGAATTAACAAGTATTATGTAAAAAATCACAGGATAGTTTGTAGTTTGTGAGGGAAATTATGGGACTTTTGGGGTTTTCTAATTGTGTCAATTGAAATTGTTCTTTCTGTCGTTTCTAGTGAGTCTAATATAATCCACATTAATACCAGACACTTGGATTTCTGTTGTGACCTCTGGCCTTTTCTACATTATTTATATTTATAAAACACTATGATTGTGACATTTGTGCAAAGTCACAAGTGCAAACACGACAGACACACGGCCAAACCAGGCTAAAGCAGCACTAAAGCAGGTCTAAAGTCGGATTAAAGTAGAATTATATAAAATAAACGAATATTCAGTACAAATGATACATGTTTGTACTGAATGTTTGTTCTTGGCGTAGACCAGACCTATTCAGTTTAAGCCCTCCACAGATTTGATCTGACCCTCAACCCATTTTCCAAATATTACAAACAGATACTTTCTCTTGCTTGCTGGTTTAAACTACTATACATTAGACTTGATTGGTCCTAGGCTGTGCAATATTGACAAAAATTATCATCTCAATATTTTTTACGCATTTCGATAACGATATTCAAACATATTAAGTCAGTCCAACAAAACTGTGTTCAGACATGTCTTATTTACTTCTTAGTTCAGGTTTACACAAGAAAATAACCATCTTAATAAGACATTCTCGGGGTCGGACTAGCGTCATCGTGTTGTGGCAACGCCAAACGAAAGGGGAAAACAACAACGTAAAGTAACTTTAAATTTAAACTTTCACTCACCACCGCTCAGTGGTTGTTTACAGTTTACAAACTTTAGTATTTGAGCATCTGGCAAGCATTTTTATGTTCAGCAAGTTGATGTTTTCCCCTTCGCGTCGTCGGCAAACAAAACAAAACGTCACGAAACGTCATCAGTCCGACCTCGAGAATGTTCATAAATGTCTGCAATCAGTGATTATGTTTTTAAAATATGATTTTCCATTGAAACAAGCATAAAACATCTAGTTTGACCTTCAATTTCTAACTTGAAATAAAGAAAAAGTCATTTCATTTATTCTGATTCCAATTAGGTAATAAATAACTCAATAAGACACGGTTGAACATGTTAATCCACAATCCGTAATAAAAAGGATAATAATGATGACTAATTCATGCACTATCTAGTGTATTGACTCATTTAAGTTTGTATTAATGAATGTTAGATAATGGTTGAAATGTCACGAATCTAATCACAAAAGTGTAGATGATTTACATTTTTTAAAACTTTTTTCTATTAAACGATATACTTGATATTTAATTTTTGCATATCTCCAAAACAACATTCATGATATTATCTAAAATTCGATATATTACACAGCTCTATTTGGTCCTAGTTTAGTCCTGGTTTAATACTGAGACTTATTAAGACTAATCTAGTCTTTGTTTAATTGTGGTTCAGAAGTTTTGCAAAGAAATACAATTCAAACATAAACTATAGCAGTGTTCTTTTCATTACTGAAACAGACCAAGGCCTGATTTATCCAGACAGGTGCCAAAGTAAAGTGAAAAAAAAAAAAAAGATATTATTTCTGAGCAACTAATGCAAACTTTAAGATTGGAAGATGACATAATATATTAAACAAAAACAGATCTGCACCACCTCAAATTCTGCATCTTCAGTGTCTGTGTGAAGGAAAAATGTCTACGCCGAGTTTTTGCTCCTCCTAACCTGTTTGCACATGAGCAAATGCTTGATAAATCTGGCCCTAAGTGTTGTGGATAATCCTAAATTTGGTCAAAAGTGGTGACGTACCTGGCCCTGAGGCTTTCAGTAAACTGGTTTTCATTAAAATCTAGAGAAAAACATTGTTGAATAGCCCTGGTGTAGATTTTTTAGGAACATAAGAAGCTCTTTGGATTGCTCTTATCAAAGCTGTCGCAAACAGACTCACACAGAAACATACAATCACTGTCTTTTTACGCGTTTGTTCAGCGTGTCGTCAGTTACGTTTAAATGTTTTACCAAAGTGTCACGTGATGAACATGTGACGACACGACGAACATTCATTCATTCATTTTCTACCGCTTAATCCCGTTAGGGGTCGCGGGTGACTGGAGCCTATCCAGTGACTTTGGGCCTTAGGCGGAAACACCCTGGACAGCGCCAACTCGTCGCAGGGTTAGACAGACAAACATTCACTCTCTCATTCACTCACTAAGGGAAATGTACAGTGATGCCCAATTAACCTAAACATGCATGTTTTTGGAGGTGGGAGGAAACCGGAGAAAACCCACGGTGACACGGGAGAACATGCAACTCCACCAGAGAGATCGTGAGATGTTGATATGGTCCGACCGGAGTCGAACCCACGACCTCCTTATTGGAAGCCAGAGCTCTAACCACTCTGCCACGTGCACCACGACGAACATCTGTATTCTTAAGGAACTCTCATTAACCTAAATGTTCCTCATCAAAAACACGTTTAACACAAATCCTGCGAATTCTAAAGGACGGATTCTTCCAATCTGAAAACACACAGTTCCACCTTGTGACGTCATTAAGGAAGTGCTCCTGTGTTTTTAAACTCCGCCCACCTTCACTAGAATCACTTCAGTCTTGATTTGAAATTCTCGGGTAACTAGCGTCATCGGGGAAAACAACAACGTAAACAGAGCTGGGCAATATATCGAATTTTAGATAATATCGTGATAGTTGTTTTGAAGATCTGCAAAAATGAATATCGAGTTATCATTTATTGTAGAAAATGCTTCAAAATAGTTGTTTAAAAATATAAATTAAGAAAGCTACAACATTGTAAATGTTCAAATAAATGTAGAAGGTGATGTTTGAGTCAATTCATTACTCATTGGTGTCTTATTGCCAAATTTTGTTAGCTAGAAAGCACAATGGAATTTCTTCAGAATTTTTTACACAAAAATCTTGTTTAGCTGCTATTTTTCTTTATAACTAGTAATTTAGCAACTTCTGCGTTTGTGGTCTTGTGAGGCAGTTGTGGGTCGAATATTTGGTCAGGACATTGAAATACTCATTAGTTCTGTGAAGGAGGAGCGTTTAGTCGACTAATTGATTAATAGCACGTCATAAGTTAAACAGAAATGTCTTTAGTCAATTACAGCCTTCAACTAGTACACTTAAAGATGTGTTTGAACATTTTCAGATTGGTTTGAGACAATATCGTCTGAATATCGTATCGAGATGTGCAAAATTACGAGATATCCATTTTTGTCAATATCGCCCAGCCCTACGTAAACAACAACGTAAGTAACTTTAAATTGAAACTTTCACTCACCACCGCACTGTGGTTGTTTACGGTTTCCAAACGTTAGTATTTGAGCCTCTAACTCCAGTTGTGTCAAGCATTTTTACGTACAGCAAGTTGATGTTTTCCCCTTCGCGTCGGCGGCAACAAAACAAAACGTCACGAAACGTCATCAGTCCGACCTCGAGAATCGCCTCATTTAGCAGTTGCAGCTAATGTTGTAGCCTTGTTTAAACTGCTCGATGTGTTAGTGAGACTGGACAAAGGCTGAACATTCAGAAAAGTAAGTTTGAAAGAGTCAGGGTTTTAGAAAAGGTTAGAAATACTTAATCAACTAAAAAAACATGTGCTGTTGTTTGATTGGTCGACTAAACATGAGGCGTCGCAAATACTAAGAACTAAAAAAATACCTTTTTATTTGGCCCAAACTGGGATTAAAAAGATCGCAAACGCATTGAAGCCAAAATGTAGAAATAATTAGAACCAGTGAAGGCAGATTAACCCAATAATTTCAGACAAATCTTCGCTAAGTCACTCATTTTGTTACTTTTCTATAAATCTATTGTCTAAATTAGGGCTGGGCAATTAATCAATCAAAAATCAAAAGATCGAGATCGAATCATCAGTTATTTGTTGGTGGGTTTTGAATTGAAAGATCTAAAACCAATCCTTTGTCAGTAAAAATGTGTTTGGAGTAGAGCTCCAACAAGTTAATCGATTAATCGCAACTAATCGATTACTGAAATAACTAATTTAGTAATTGAATAATCGTTAAGTTGTCTTTATAAATGTTCCAAACGTCCCAGGAGCCTCAGATTAAACATAATTAAGTGTTTTTGACGTAAAAAAAACTTTTTTACATCAAGTGTTATGTTACTAAATTTGAAAAAAAGGAAAAGTGCTCTTTTCACATCAAATTTCAGCACAAAATACAAAAACTTCCTTTATTAAAAGGAACCCCGAATATTTACATAAATAGATCGAAAATACTTGGCGTAGGTATACTTACTAAAAAGTAGAACTTAAAGTCAACAAATATTCGCCGTTTGACGTAAGTTGTCATGTTTACAACAACTTCCTGATATTACGGGCGCCGCCATCTTGAGGTGATGACGCAGAATCGTGTGGCGCACTGGCGCAGTGAGCGTCAGTCGTGAGACGCACTGGAGCAGTGAGCGTCGGTCGTGAGACGCACTGGAGCAGTGAGCGTCGGTCGTGAGACGCACGCAACAGTTGCAACAGTTGCCGTTGATCTGGTTAACAGGAGCGTCAGTAGTTTGTTGTGTGGCTTTTGGTTGTGATTTGGTCTCGGGAGGAAACAAGGAGAATGCGGTAAGCTTTCATAACTTTCCTCGTAGTTACACGATTCGACGTCATACTACCCATAATGCACTGTGTTGTAAACAATGATGGCGTCTTCCGTGAAAATATATTTCGTAAAAGTTTAATAAAACGGTAGATTTTTCAGATTATTTTTCGTGTGTATTTATATCTTTGATGATATAAGGAAAACTCGAAAACAAACATTAAAAAATTCTCGGGTTCCTTTTAAACATTTTGGTGTGAAACATTTTGATTAGGCTCAGGATTTTTCTAAAACTCATTAGAGAATGTACAATTTTATCCCGTTAATGTGATTTTTTTAAAGTATGGATGCTGTTCAAATGAGGATCTACTTGCAATATCAGTTTTAGTGTTGCTAAGATAAGATAAGATAAGATATCCTTTATTGTCCCACAATGGGGAAATTCCAGTGTTGCAACGCACATTTTAAGAACAGCAGGGAAATAGAAACATGCAATCAAATAAGATAATAGAAATAAAATAGACTTAAAATATATATAAAGATACAATAATTACAAGACTATTATTTACAATAAATGTTTGCTATGGCACAGTGCAGGATATGACAGGATAAATAAAGAATAAGAATCCTTTTTTGATACTTTTGACAAAGCTAAACTCTACACCTCCATGCTAATCGAAAGGCTAATCGATTATCAAAATAATCGGTAGTTGCAGCCCTAGTTTGGAGCAAAAGTCAAACTTTGAGGCAGAATAATGTAATATAATTTTGAAAAAAATCAAGTACATGGCACGTAAAGTTATTGTTCTGTTCTATGTTCACATAGTTTTTAAAAAGTTAAACAAAATCAAATAAAAAACGAGACTGATTTTTTTTGGGAAATATGTTTTCCCAGATCGCCCAGCCCTAGTCAAAATATAAATATTTAGTCAAATAATACATTAATATGACTAAGACATTACGAACAAACTAAAGAATTACAGCCTTATAAATCACATAACAATTTAAAGGAGACCTATTCTGTCAAATTCACTTTTCTAAGTGTTTAACCTTGTTATAACGGCTCCTTCATCATTAGTTTACTCAAAGTTATATTTGACCTGATGCATTCATGTTGGAGTAATCTTGTTTTGTTCTTCAGCTGCAGCTCAAGTGTCTCACCTACCACCTAGCCCCGCCCACTTGTCTGTATTTACTTGTTTTAATTCAAAAGATTAATGCTCAAAGTGAAGCATAAATGGTTCAAAACTGTCCCAGAGACACTTTCCAACAATAATGATTTGTTATTTAAAATCTGTTGCTTTTTACAGTTACATTTTAAAATGAAGAGGCGGGGCTTATCAATCTGCAGTTTTGAACAGGAAGTCAGTAGAGCTGTTTCTATTTTTAAGTTGTTTTAGATCAACTTTGTGTTTTACAATGAACAAAAGGTCAATTACCAATCTGCATATGTTCTAGTTTCATACTAAATAAAAAAAAAACACAATAGACCCTTTAAAAAAAAAAAAAGCAGATTGTCAACGAGATAAGACTAATCTCAACCGAACAGAAGGACAAAAAGATAGTACTGCAGCATAAACCAGTTCTTTGTTAAATTAACTTTTACTGGACATTAAAGCTACCACCTATGAATCACAAGGTGGAACGAAGCATTCTGAGCTTTGCAGACTGTTACTCAGACATTTGTGAGTGAAAGAAAACACTCATTTAATATTATTAATGAGATAACAACATTCTAACACGAGTCAAGTTTGCACACATATAGGGCCTTTAATCTTAAAAAATAACTTTTTATTTTATAATGAAAACCAGGACTTAAAAAACTTAATTATGATTGTTTTGAATAATTATGATGTTTACACGGTCCACTACACGTCCTTTGACCTTTTCTGTGCCAATACTTTCATTTACACGGGCCCAGGCTAAAACACGCAGGCTCTGGTTTAAAGCTTCCACTGGGACATTTGTGCAAAGTCACAAGTGGAAACACGACAGAAACACGGCCAAACCGGGCTAAAGTAGCGCCAAAGCGGGTCGAAAGTCGGGTTAAAGTAGAATTATGTGAAATAAATGAAGATTCAGTAAAAACGGTGCGTGTTTGGCGAAATTTATTTTGGATTAGACTGTCCACTGTGACATGTCCACCGTGTCCTCTGACCTTTTCTGCGCTAAATGTGGTGATTTTTGTGGGTAAACACGTACCTGGCGCGGGTTAAAGCTCCGTTCGGGACGTTTGTGGCAAAGTCACAAGTGAAAACACGACAGAAACACGACGGTCGCAGTGGAAAAGCGAGAGGAAGGCAGCAGGAACCGAAGAAGCCAGGGCAGCACGGCGGCACAACGGCGCAGAATCACCGCGGGGAGAGGACCAGCGGCGGCGGGGAGCGAGGAGGCGGCGGTCCCGGGTGTGGAGAGCCGGGGAGAGGTGAAGGAAAGCCCCGCGAGAGGAACCACGGCCGCCGCAGGTCAGGAGATCCGCCGTGAGTGAGTGTTTTTGGGGTTAACAACTTTACCGAGGAAAAGACACGGCCGCTGCCATTGGACCGCGCGCGCAGCCAATCAGAGAGCGAGGAGAGGGCAGGAGGGCGGGACGTGACCGGAGAAGAGGCATGTGATTGGTCAGAATAAAAGAACTGTAATAATTTGATAAAAACTAATTTAAATTTTTAAATAAAGTGAGAAATTAATAAAGTAAATATAATAAGTAAATAAATAAATAAAGTGAGAATTATATAGATAAATAGAAAAAACAAAAAAAATAAAATAAATAAAAATAAAATAAAAAAAAACAACACACGGAAAATTTAGAAAATAAATAAATAAATAAAAAAGAAAGAAATAAAAAAAATAAAAATAAAAAGTTAAACTATATATAATAATCTTTTTTAGCTTGCACGGTCATATTACACAAATACGTTGTTAAAAATGAAACAATAATATTAAAACATAAATAAAATACTATTGTTTTTAATCATAAACACAATAATGTTAATAAAGTAAAATAGGAAAACTCTAATAACACAATTTAAAAAATATAAAATAATGTTCATCTTAAAAAAAAAAAAAAAGATAAAAAAGGGGGAAAAACGACTTAAAAAAATGAGAGTAATGAAAACCATGATTAAATTAATGAGGATTTGACTGAACAAAATTAAATATTGCATTCATCAAAACATGCAACATAAAATTTAAAAGTTTATGTGCTTTTATCCAGACAGAATTAAGATCATTTTACAAATTAGTTTAAAAACCTGATTATGTCGATCCGAAAGTTAAATAATAATAATAAAATCCTCTCACACACACTGGGGTTTAAAGACACTGGGGTGAGTTTTATTCAATAAATAAATCCATAAAACACGGTTGTAAATGTCAGGCACTGTGATTGACGTGATTACTTTGGCGTTTGGATTAAAAAAAACACAGAATTATATCAGAACAACAAACACAAGTAAATAAAAAACACACAAAGGCAGGATGGTGAGCGTTTGGTTTTACAGCTTTAGCTCGTTTTTATCGGATTAAAATAAACAAGATTCAAAGAGTTAAAATGACAGGAATTATAATATTAATGTAGAGCTTGACCTCGTTAGTGACAAGTTGCACGGTTCATAAACTGTATTAATGTTAATGTAGATGAAACCAAAAAACATATTTGGAGCCGTGCTTCTCAAACTGTGGTGAGCGAACCAGTGATTGTACAGTCACAGTTTAATTATCTGTGGAATTTAATCAGTTTTATCCATCATTTTTGTTCTCTTTTCCCGTTTTAACCTACGGGTATGAAAAAGTACTAATTAACAAAACCTTAAAGTTAGAAAAATCCAAACACTGTACATCTCCACTAAAGAAACATTCTAAATGACTGACTTACAATAAAACACATTATATTTAACCTAATTGTTTGTTGTTGCTTGAAAAAGAAAGAAAATCTGAGCTGGTCCATTCTGTCAGTTCAGCAGATTCACATAAAGTTAAGTCAGGATCCCAAAACTCACGGCCCAGGGGCCAAATGTGGCCCTCAGAAAGAGTTCTGATCATTAGTGAGTGTGACTGCTCTGGGTCCCACAGTAACAGCAAAATGCACTGGACACAAACTGTCCAGGGGTAAGACACTTTTATTACTTTTTAGTCACATGAAGGTCTCTGCTTTGCAATAATATGGGCCTATAATAACAATATAATAAACAGTGTTGGGTAAGTTACTGTAAAAGTGTAATACATTATATATCACTAGTTACACAGAGAAAATGTAATACATTTGTCTCAAAAATGTACAGTTACTTCACACGTATTTAGACCTTGTACGACACTAATCCTGTTACATTTACACTTGATTACTGGTAATTTATTTAAAATGTGACGTCACATTTTCCTCATAATATTTGATTCACCTTTAAGCCACAGACAGTGTTTTAGTGGAGATTTTCAATAGAATATTAAAGCAATTTATATGAAAGTAACTTGAGTTACTCAGATCGTTCGTAACTAATAATATATTATCAACATTTTTATAAGTAATGAGTTACACTACTGAGTTACTAAAAGGGGAATATATACATTAACTAGTTACTTCCAACACTGATAATATAGTCCTGTTAAGGCTCTTTCACACCAGGCCGATGGTCGCCCGTCTGAACCAGTTTGGTAACTTTTGCCGACAGGCGGCTCACATGTGTTTGGTGTAAATGGGGTTGTCGGGGGTCAGAGGAGCGGAGCAGGTCGTGGAGGTGAGTTTTTGAAGACTTGCAGGTAAAGTCGGTGTCGCCAGTTGCCACAAATGCAGCTGTTTGATTGGCCCGTGGCCACAGGAGAACCAGCGAATCAGTGCACAGGAATATAGTGCGGAAAACCGAAAAGACGCTTACGGAAAAACAGTATTTAGCGGAGCATGGATTATTATTTACACGGGGTCAAACGGGACGTAACTACGAAGGAGAATGGTTCTATTTGGATGGAGGAAAACACGGGGGAGTTACGGGGACCGCAGTACGAAGGCTGGACTGTGGAGGGAAATACCAGTTGAGCTTAATCCGTGAGGTAAGACTAGAAACATCTGTTTGCCGTCAAAGTTTGACAACTACTACTCGCGTGTAACTTATGTTTGGTCATTTTGGTCAAGCGTTACATCACACACATGCTCACTCTGTGTTTGTTTGGCGACTGGTGGTTGTTTGGATCGTGTTTGTCTGAATGTTCTTTCACATCGGTGCCCCATAGAGTCGTGAACAGACAGTGCGTTGCTCCTCCTACTGACAGCGACTGGGGGTTGTGTTGGTGTGAAATACCCTTTAGTCTTGTTTTAATCCTCATTTAAGGTGAGTTCTTGGCCCCAGAGCAGTGACTTGTCTGAGACACAGTTTGTCATGCACAATAAGATCATGTGACACTGAGAAATGCTGCAACTGACAAAGACGGTCTTGATTTGATTCTCGACCTATAAAAGTCTCCGTCTCATCTGTTTCAGCCTCTGCGTTCTCACAAAGGTCTTGGTCTGGACCACTGCACTAGCACCTGATATAGTAACAGTATTTATCAGAATCACTGATCAGTGCGTCCAATCAAAAGAACGTGTTTGAAGAAATGTTTTAACTTTCCATCTTATGACTTCTGCTGTTACATTAGTCACTCAAAACTTCAAAACATAATTAATATTCTTCATTCTTGTCATTTTAACTCAGTTTGGCTTTACTAAACCTAAACATTACATCACACGGTTCACTTTCTGTACAAACCACACGAAACAAGCAAAAACATTTTCACAAAACGACAAAATAAAAGCACAAAAACCCATTTAAACAAAATAAAAGCACACATCCTGAGACAGTTGCATTGCTGATTGTTCGTTTTAACCTGAATTTACCCGACTTTTGGCGCAAACAGAATGATTAATAACACTTCTTTTGAGTGAACAGAAGCTTGAACTGAATTAAAAATGGCTTGTTGAGAGAAACATGATTAAATTCTATAAAAATACAGGTTTATCTTTGCTTAAATGAGTCTTAAAATGTAGAGAAACAAGAGTAAAAAACAACTGTGGCCCTAAAACACAGATTTATCAATAACATTTTCATCACAATTCAATAAAAAACACTGGAAAAACACTGATGGCTTTAAATGTGGTAGAAAAAGGCGCAGCCGCGCCGCAAAAACATCCAGAAAACGACTTAAACTAAACATTTACTTTGTTGTAATGATTCTGAAGTCGTTTTAAGTCGCTGGGATGTTTCTGCGGCGCGTCATTTTGAACAAAGACACATTTCCCTCGACACAAACTGTACAAAAGTCACACAAACGCAGACAAACAGTGGCACCGGTTCATGTCGGCGCTGCACACAAACACCAGCGTCTGCGAGAGTTTCACGTTCGGAGCGACAGTCGAAGGTCAGAGCGAGAAAAGTCCGATTCAAAGTGTGATTTGTGTGAATAAGTCAGTGTTTCCCCCAATGTACTGCGGCGCAGTAGCAGCGCGTAACTGCAGCAGCGTCGTACGGCCGTCATACGCGCTGGAGTCGCTTATAATGGAATAAAGTCTGATTTGGTTCTGACAGTTTACAGCAGCAGTGTGAGATGCGCGTCAGTAAGCTACACGTCCCTCAACTTAGATCGGACTTCTAATTTATCAGCATCAACGGCGCGTCTACTGGCTTTTTAGCAGGAAAAACTCAGGAAAAAGCCGCACAGAGAGACAAAATAAAGTTCCGATGCTCTTTCAAAAAAGATTACAACCACTAAAACAACATGTACCGTGCCAAGAAGCTCCATGAACGGCCGTGAACATGGCAAACCTTCAGACTTCAAACACAACTTTAAATCACGTCCTCATGAGGCTCTTTTCTCCTGAATATGAGTCAGACTGTTTAAACCCACATCATTTTACAGATTAACTTGTAACGGACGTGTTTGTGAAAACAACACTGTTCCTTCTGTTCACAGTTGCTTTATATGAGCCGTTTTAGTCCTACCTGCGTCTGTTTCTCCGGCCGCTCTCCTCGGTGCTGCGTGTGCCTGTTGTGCGCGAGAGTGAGAGTTTACCTGAATCCTGCACTAATTGCGGGACGGGGTGAAAAATAGAAGAAAACTTAACCCTCAGGTAACCTCGGGACCATTTAGGGTCCTTTTGAGCAACTTTTTTTTTTCAAACTTTTAGATCTCAGACAGTTTTTATGTCAGACCGGTGAAATTGTCCACATATTCATGAATCCAGTCAAATTTTAAAATGCCACCAACATTTTTGTTCTGACACTTTCAGTTAAAGAGCTAGAACAATAGGGTACGTTCGTCACCTGGTCCCGAGGTGACGAACGTTTTTTGCAGGTTACCAGAGGGTTAAGGTTCTTAGTACAACGCAAAGTAGACAAAAACCCTGATGTAAAATCTACAAATGCAGCAGCTGCGGCTTGTTAATGTTCTTTGAAAAACATCTCACCTCTGATTCACAGTTTTAAGCTCTTCCTCACCTGATCAGTTCATAAATGTGAGCAGTTTTTTGGTTTATTCATGTGTGTAGATGTTCAGGCTCATGTTGTTGGAGCAGCACTGACGCGTCTAGTGGAGACTGAAGCTTTTAAAAATACGAGCGTATGACGAGCTGCTGCAGCTCCTGGAGTAAACTCTGGGTAAGTCAGTGTTAAACTCTTGCAGAGGCGGGTGTTTTGCAGAGGCGGGTGTTTTGCAGAGGCGGGTGTTTTGCAGAGGCAGGTGTTTTGCAGAGGCGGGTGTTTTGCAGAGGCGGGTGTTTTGCAGAGGCGGGTGTTTTGCAGAGGCGGGTGTTTTGCAGAGGCGGGGTGTTTTGCAGAGGCGGGTGTTTTGCAGTGCAGCGCGTTCGTGTTTTTACAGTGTCAAACAGAAAACGGAGACAGTAGAGTTCGGTCATTTCCCCTCGTATTTGGGATTCACCACAGTCGTCACGGCGCTTTTGTAGATCGGGTTCTCCCCCTGGACAAAGACAAACGCACAAACACGTCAGAAGACTTTTCTCATGAATAATAAGACTTTTAGACACTTTTGTAAAGCCAGATACAGATTTAAATATGTGACTGGGGCTGGAACAGAGAGAGAACGTTTATGAAGAGAGTCACTGATGTAGAAAGAGTCTGTCATAGTCCTTCATTGTCCTGACTTTCCAGCACTGATATTAACTTTTATTATTTGGAAAAGCAAATAATCGTTTGAATAAACGTGATTTCAATTATTATTTAAATAATGATGATTAGTATTTTCATCCTAATCAAACAGAACAAGCCAGCAGGAGGCCGTAGTGAACTGCACTTAAAGATCCATCTGCTGCGCTCAGAGAGAGAGGCACCTGATCGTTCACAGCGCACAGACTCTGGGCACAAAAATGTTCTACATCACAAACTCAGTCAGTCTTTGTTTCGACTCAATCCAACATGTTTTCTCAGGGATACAATCAGAAAGAGCTGATGAACAAACATTTCTGCAGATTTAGCATAATAACAGCACAAATTACCGCATCGAAGTGAAACACATCCTTTAAGCGGCTGCACATTACAGGAGTTTTGGCCCAATTTTAAGCCCGATGTGCCTCTCTACGAGTTCAGGAAGCGTGGCCAGAGTAACGATTTTCATAAGAGATTTTTTGTCTTTTCTCTCCTTCTGTTTGTGCGTCACTGCGACTATTAGTCAGGAGCATCATCGTGAGGTTCACCTGCTGCTGCATAAAGAAGAAACGTTTCCTCCTCATCTGTAAACAAATGTAGCGCGTTGTGCTCGTCGTCAAAGTGCAGTTTTCTTTTTTACGATCATTACACTCGTCATCTCCAACACACCTGCTCCTTAAATAAAGTGAGAAGCACCAACTTTATTATATAGAACATGGCCAACACGGAGTTTGTTTAAACTTTTTCATTTTACGCCCACAATGTGTCAGTGTAACAGCTCCTCCGTTCTCCTGTGATGTTTATAACCTGCTTTAATCCACTGAAGTTTCATCGTTCATTTTTATAACCGCGCACATGAAAGAAAACACTCTGCGCTCGATCACGTGACACACACACTGTTCTCCGCTCACTCCGCTCCACAAGTCTGTGTCGTCTCTGTTCTTCTGTGACGATGATGCGACTGTGAGACAATAATCGTTGTAAATATCCTCATATCTGTGGCCTCCTTTTCTTTGGCACGTCAAAAAATCGCAAAAGATCCTAAACTCCTGTAGTTGCAGCCAGCTTTCGATAGTTTACATTTCTGTAGTAAAGCTGGTCTAGATGCATGTGCAAGTTCATTTTCCTGATTTTTATGCGGCTCTTTGTGCAGCTTGTTTGACATCGGCTCTTACAGACACGTCTGTCCACAGCAGGAGCAGCTCTTTGTGCCACGTGAATAAAAAGTGACTTTATAAGTTGTGTTGGACAGACAGAGAGATTTCACACAACTGTGGAAGTGTCGAGGATAAACATGGATTTAAGGTTTTGACGTTTGAGACAGTAATGACCTTAGGTCCAACCAGTTTATGTCTGCGCATTGTTACTGCGGCAACTCAGGCACTCTGGTTACCGCGTTAGTGGAACGAAAATGGAGATTTAATAAGTCTAGATTGGCCAAATAAGCAGCTTTGGCTTTATCTGCTTCATGGAATACCCCCATCGTTTGTTTGACAATGAGACCCCAGAGATTGTTAGTTTGATCACAGCCTCAAACCTTCTGTAATCTCAAATGAAACTTACTCACTTAAAGACTACTAAACTTTGCATTGCCCAAAATCAAGTTGAAATAATGATAAAAGGCTATTATAATAAGATATCATAAAACCAGGGCCAAGAACTGTCTTGGCCAAAAATATCCTCTAGAATCCACCAAACTGCAGGAAACACCTTTACTTTAAGCTAAATCTCCTGGGAGAGAACCCCCACAGCCCCCTCACAAGACTCAATAGGTTTGCAATAAAGTGTTTCATTGAACCACTTTATCTGGTAGAAACAGACTCACCGTGTCCCATTTGGCGTTCATCTTCTCTTTCTCAAACTTGGCGAACTCCCGGCGGTCGTGGATGATCATGAGAAGCTTCCAGATCAGAAGAAGAGCCATTCCAATGAGAACGATCCCAGCGACCACGCCCAGAACGATCGGGATTATGTCTGGACCTGGAGGACACTCTGGAGGAGACAAAACAGAGAGAATATAAGAATAAAACATGTCTGGACCTGGAGGACACTCTGGAAGAGACAAAAGAGAGAATATAAGAATAAAAACATCTGGACCAGGAGGACACTCTGGAAGAGACAAGAAGAGAGAATATAGAATAAAACATGTCTGGACTGGAGGACACTCTGGAAGAGACAAACAGAGAGAGAATATAAGAATAAAACATGTTGGACCTGGAGGACACTCTGGAGACAAACAAAGAATATATAAATAAACACTCGACCTGGAGACACTCTGGAAAACAAAGAGGAGAAATAAAAAAACAGTCTGGACCTGGAGGACACTCTGGAAGAGACAAAAGAGAGAGAATTAAGAATAAAACACATCTGGACCAGGAGACCTCGGAGGAGACAAAAAGAGAATATAAGAAAAAACAGTCTGGACTGGAGGACACTCTGGAAGAGACAAAACAAGAGAAATAAGAATAAACATTCTGGACCTGGAGGACACTCTGGAGAACAAAACAGAGAGATATATAAATAAAACACGTTGGACCTGGAGGACACTCGGAAGAACAAAAAGAGAGAAAATAAGAATAAAACATGTCGACCTGGAGGACATCTGGAAGAGACAAAAGAGAGAAATATAAGAATAAACAGTCTGGACTGAGGACACTCTGGAAGAACAAAAGAGAGAGAATTAAGAATAAAACATGTCTGGACCCGGAGGACACTCTGGAGGAGAAAAAGAGAGAGAATAAGATAAAACATGTCGGACCTGAGGACACTCTGGAGGAGACAAAAGAGAGAATATAAGAATAAAACATGTTGGACTGGAGGAACTCGGAAGAGACAAACAGAAGAAATAAGAATAAACAGTCTGACCGGAGGACACTCTGGAAGGACAAACAGGAATAGAATCACTCTGGACTAAGACAGAGAAATAAAAACACGTCTGGACCGGAGACATTGGAGGAGACAAAGAGAGAATATAAAAAAAAACGTCTGGACCGAGGACACTCTGAAGAGAAAAAGAGAGAAATAAGAATAAAACACATCGACCAGAGGACACTCGGAAGAGACAAAAAGAGAGAATATAAGAATAAAACGTCTGGACCAATTTAGGAGCCCGTGCTCTTTCGACGTTAGGGTTACAGGCCACGATGGCAGAGGTTTGCCACATGGTGCACGGAGAGGTCAGTGGATCCCCTCTCGCGCACTATTCAGGAGGTCTTGGGTTTTCCTCAGGGTCTCCTGACCAAAGGCCGATCGGCTTCGACCTTGGGCGTCTTTGCTGCGGCCTTCACTTTGGGCCGCACTGGTTTTCATGGTTTCCTGGCCCATAACCATCCTCTCGTTAAGCGCTTCTTACGGGGTGCGCTCAGTCCGAACCCACCCCCCGAAGATTCGCCGCCCCTTGGGAACTCAGGTGGTGTTAGACGGCCAAGAGGGCGAGGGAGTTATGGCACCCTCTCCATCCACCCTTCTTGCATGTCCTTCAGCGGTGATGGAGGCTTGGTGGAATTATGGATGAACCAGGCTTTCCAGCCTAGGATGTCAGGGTCATCCGCTGGGACAGCGTTGTCATCCCCCACATGCGTCAGCGGAGGGTGAACGGTGTCACCTGTCAGGTCCGGTCAGGGCATTTCGCCGCTTCCTGCACTGCACGGCTGGTTCAGGTATTCTGACCAGTTATTTGTGGGTTTTGATGCGAAGGATCGAGGCACTGCTCTCTCTTCGCAGCGCTTAGCCCACTGGGTGTGCCAGGCGGTCACATGACTGACGAGGCAGAGGGGCGTTCCCCTCCTGCACTCATCAGAGCTCGTTTTACCTGGTGTGTGGCCACCTCTTCAGCTACTCTTAGAGGGGTGCCCTCGAGGAGATCTGTCTGGCAAACTCCTGGTCCTCCTTGTCGACGTTTGTGCAGTCATATCTGTTGGATGTGACAGTGCGGTCAGTGACTCATTTGGTCCTTTATCGCGGGCCGATGAGTCGACATGAGGTGACGGCCTAAGACTTTCCTCTTTGTTGGCGATGTGCCTCAGGCGCTTTTTGGAGAGGCGCCTGCGCATTGCTTCCAGTTTCAGCGTCTTCTTCTGGAGGCTTTTGCCTGGGTGTTCTTGGTGCTCTTGGGAGAGGCACCTGTTCACCTTGTTCGTACTCCATCTGGATACTTTGTTGTGGTGTCCTGGTGCTCTTGGGAGAGGCGACCAGTTCATTAATGCATTAGCACTCCTTCTGGATGCTTTTTTGTGGTGCTTGGCGCTCTTGGGAGAGGCGGCCTTTCATCACCTTTGTTTCTTTTTCATGCGGGTGGTTGTGGCAGGTCCGGGCAGGACTATGTGCCTTCTCTCCATCCGGTTTCAACCTCGCCCGCTGCCTCCTGTCTTGGTACGAAGTAGGTTTGCGGGTGCGCTCCAATCATGTATGCCTGCTGGAGTACATTGATCCTACGGCCTTCGCGTAGGGTATGCCAATAGCGAAGCCCGTAGAGGGCGTAGCACATACGACATAGAAATCTTAGTTACCTAATGTAACTGTAGTTCTATGAGTATGTGTAGCCCTCTACCTGCAGGCCCAGCAGGCATGTCTTCCACTGTGCTAGAGTTCAAGAAGGGCGAGCGATAGTGGACAGGGCCTTATATACGGCCAGTGGGGGAACCACGTCCCCATGATTGGAGCGGTACATTGTTTGATCTTCAGGTGCGAGGCGCTGCCTCGAGTGTTAGCCAATAGCGAAGCCCGTAGAGGACTACGCACATACTCATAGAACTACAGTTACTTAGGTAACTAAGATTTTCCCCATGTGAACTATGGAGCCACTAGGAGACAGGACATGTCCTGGGACGTGGCTTCACCTGGGTGGGTGGAGGTGTGGGGGTGGGTACGGTTGTGTTGGGGAGTATGTGTGTGTGCATTTTGAATGCATATTTGAATGGAGTGCCCTTATTACAATAGGATAAGCCTTCTTTGAACAGCTCTTTACTGCACAAGACTCTGAGACACGCTGTTGTAATCATAATAACAGTAGTATTTAGTACAGACCTAACTTCTTCACCACGTAGACCTCGTTGTGTTATAATCAGAATAATCTTTAGTACAGACCTAACTTCTCCACCACGTAGACTCGTTGTGTTATATCTTAGTACAGACCTAACTCCCACCACGTAGACCTCGTTGGTGTTGTTCCTGACGGCGTAGGTGAAGTAGAACCAGCAGTCGTTCTGGTCTCGCTCTTTGCAGTGGGTCAGGGGGAAGTTCTGGTCGGTGGGCTGAGGATGACGACTCTGCTCCTTCACTTTGAACATGGTGAAGTAGCTGCAGTCGCGCTCACACGTGTCCTTCTTCTCTCCCGTCTCGAACGCCCGGCACTGGACGCAGTCTCTGTAAGAAAACACAGGGTTCAGACGCCCGGCACTGGACCTAGAGTAGAGTCCCTATTCCCTCTCTCAGGACTACACACTACACTTGTGTGAGGGAGACTCTTTAAGCCCATGAACAGCACTTGGATTTCAGACACACTTCACTCACTTAAACTTCTTCTTTTATTGGCATTTGGGACAGTTTTAGTATTGGTCTAAATGTAGATCTAAAGTTCTCTCAACTTTCCCTAATATTCGACTTCACATCAGTTTCTTCTTTCTTGACCAGTTTGTCTTTACAGCTCAGCTCATCTCTGAGTCTGTATGATTAAAGGTTACTTTCGGTTCTAACTTTATCATAATACATGCTTGAGAGGGGCAAACCCAGGCTCTTTCCACAGCTTAAAGGGATAAAAATGTCCAGCAAAAACATTTTACGTCTAAATTTACAAAGTAAATTGTTCAGTGGCACATGCTGCTCACTCCCTGTGAAGTGTCTTACTGCCTCCTACTCACTCTCCCCTTGTGCATTTCGGACACACTTACCTCACGGGAGCAAATCTTTGCCGTTTGGGAAAGGCCCTATGTCGTACTTTTGCTCTCTTAACCTAGCAGTAGTATAAATGTGTCTTACTTGTGCTCGGGGCAGACTCCGGGCAGGTGGGGCACAGTTCTTTTAGCTCTAACAGTAGTATAAACGATCTTACTTGTGTTCGGGCAGACTCCGGGCAGGTGGGGCACAGTTCTTTTAGCTTAGCAGTAGTATAAACGTGTCTTACTTGTGTTCTTCTTAACACTAGAGTAGAGTACTTACTTGTGCTCAGGGGCAGACTCCGGGGCAGGTGGGCACAGCTCACACGTGGGGCCCTGAAACTTGGGGTCGGTCATTTCACATCCCACAGTCGCAGTTTCCTCGTCCGTTACAGATCTGACCGTTTTTAGCCAAACACGACGTCTGGTCCAGAGAACAGTCACACGCACTGCCCGTGTAGTTGGCGTCGCAGATACACTTCCTGCCACTCGCACCGCCCGTGACCTGAGAGAGAGGAGGGGAGAGGAGAGAGAAGAAAGGAGGGAGAGAGAGAAGAAAAGAAAGAAAGAGGAAGAGAAGATGAGGAGGAGGGAGAGAGAGAACAGGAGAGGAAAGAGGGGGGGCAAGGAGCAGGAGAGAAGAGACAAGAGGAGGGAGGAGAGTGGGAGAGGGAAAAGAGGGGAGAAATAGGGGAGAAGAGAAAACGGAGAGACGGAAGAAAGAAAGAAAGAAGAGAAAAGAAGAGCAAGAGAGAAGAGAGGGAGAGAGACAGAGAAAGAAAAAGAGGAAAGGGAGAGAGAAGGAGAGATAAATAGAAAAAAGATGGAAAAATAGAAAGCGAGGGAAGAGAGAGAAGAAAAAGAGAGAAGGGGGGCACAGACAGAGAGAGTCTGAAAAGAGAGAAAGAGGAAGAGAGAAGGATGGAGTGTCAGAAAGAGAGAGAAAAAAAACAAGAAAGAGAGAGAAAGATTAGTTATCATCACACATACACTTGTGGAGTCTGTTGATGCGACGACGTTCTGCAGTGAAAAACACTCAAAGCTGCCAGGTTTGGTAAATTTGAACTTTTATCATTTAGACACGAGCGTCCACCAATCAGAGACTGAGCTTCTTGTGACGCAGTGAAGAAGACTGAGACTGAAGTTTGTGTTTGTTTAGGACTCAAACAGGTCTCACCTCCGCAGAGCTTGTTGTTGGAGCGGTCGCAGTTGAAGTTGTCACACTCGCAGTAGGTTCCGCTGTAGACTTCGGCTGGGTTTTCTCTTCTTCTTGCACTCACACGTCCCACACACACAGTCTCCGTTGTTGCTGCAGATGTCCGTCCCGTTGTCCTTTCTACAGTTCGCGTCCAGATCCTCGGTGCGGACCTCGTCTTTGCTGCACTCGCACAGACGCCCGATACGACCCTCGTTACACCTGAAAACAGACCAGACACAGTGTAAGGTTTAAATATTTTATACCTGATTCTTTCATTTTATAAAACAGCTTCAAGGGAGTTTTGTCAAAGAATCTATTTATGTGTCACATTAATGTTTCACAATAATGTGATTGGCCCTGCCAATTCTGCTTCGTACGTCTCGTCTTTACTGACTCAAAGGTCTCCTGACTCAAAGGTCTTACTGACTCAAAGGTCTCGTCTTTACTGACTCAAAGGTCTCGTCTTTACTGACTCAAAGGTCTCGTCTTTACTGACTCAAAGGGTCTCGTCTTTACTGACTCAAAGGGTCTCGTCTTTACTCGACCTCAAAGGTCTCGTCTTTACCGACTCAAAGGTCTCGTCTTTACCGACTCAAAGTCTCGTCTTTACCGACTCAAAGGTCTCGTCTTTACTGACTCAAAGGTCTCGTCTTTACTGACTCAAAGGTCCTCTTTACTGACTCAAAGTCCGTCTTTCGACTCAAAGGGTCCCGTCTTTACTGACTCAAAGGTCCCCCCTCTTACTGACTCAAAGGTCCCTCTCAAACCGTCTTACTACTCAAAGGTCTCGTCTTTACTGACTCAAAGGGTCTCGTCCTCTTTACTGACTCAAAGGTCTCGTCTTTATGACTCAAGGTCTCGTCTTTACTGACTCAAAGGTCTCGTCTTTACTGACTCAAAGGTCTTGTCTTTACTGACTCACAGGTCTGTTTTATGACTCAACTTGACAGACTCCACACTCATAGGTTTTACTCACTTGTAGAGGTTGCACGACTACTGAATTTTAGTAGTCGACTAGTCGAGAGCGTTAGTCGCGTCGACTTCGACTAGTCGATGACGTTTTGAACAGTGAAGGAAACACAAATCCACCTGAAGCCCTGGTTCCACACACATCACTCATCACTCTTTTCCTCTCGTCTCCTTCTCCCACAAACCGCGCTGTAAAACTTTCTAAGACCAAAGACCAGTGTGGATCCACAGACTCGGATCCAGGCAGATGATGGAGGCAGATGATGGAGACGGGTGGAACGGTGGTCAGGGCCGTTGGAGCGAACAGTCCGAGCGCTTTGAGCGGGGTTACAATGCGCTCGGCTAGACAAAGCGTTTTGGGACAGACAGTTCGTGCGTTAATGGAGAGGAGCCGGGGTCGCGCTCGGTAGTGGAGGCACAGAGTGTCCGTGCGCTATGCAAGGCAGGGGTAGTCTACAGCGCTCCAGTGTGCTGAGGCAGCGGGACAAAGCATCCCGAGGCGGAAAAACAGCGCGGAGAGAGACGTAGAACGGGCCGGGGAAAAATCAGACGCTATGCTGACATTTATGTTAGAAACACAAGTTTAAAGAGCTTTTCTTAAGCCAACCTCTGATTTAATTATTCTTTATAGTCGACTAGTCGGTGCAAGCTCTACTCACTTGCAGGCGCCGCACTCGTAGGTCTTGTCTTTACTTACTTGCAGGCGCCGCACTCGTAGGTCTTGTCTTTAGTCACTTGTAGGTCTTGTCTTTACTCACTTGCAGACTCCGCACTCGTAGGTCTTGTCTTTACTCACTTGCAGGCGCCTCACTCGTAGGTCTTGTCTTACTTACTTGCAGGCGCCGCACTCGTAGGTTTACTTACTTGCAGGCCCGCACTCGTAGTTTACTTACTTGCAGGCGCCGCACTCGTAGGTTTACTCACTTGCAGGCGCCGCACTCGTAGGTTTACTCACTTGCAGGCGCCGCACTCGTAGGTTTACTCACTTGCAGGCGCCGCACTCGTAGGTTTACTCACTTGCAGGCGCCGCACTCGTAGGTTTACTCACTTGCAGGCGCCGCACTCGTAGGTCTTGTCTTTACTTACTTGCAGGCGCCGCACTCGTAGGTCTTGTCTTTACTTACTTGCAGCGCCGCACTTGTAGGTCTTGTCTTACTCACTTGCAGGCGCCGCACTCGTAGGTTTACTCACTTGCAGGTGCCGCACTCGTAGGTCTTGTCTTTACTCACTCGTAGGTCTTGTCTTACTCACTTGCAGACTCCACACTCGTAGGTTTACTCACTTGCAGGCGCCGCACTCGTAGGTTTACTCACTTGCAGGCGCCGCACTTGTAGGTTTACTCACTTGCAGGCGCCGCACTCGTAGGTTTACTCACTTGCAGGCGCCGCACTTGTAGGTTTACTCACTTGCAGGCGCCGCACTCGTAGGTCCCGTTGCCCTCGGAGCACTTGTCGCTCTTCGGTTCTCCTCCGGCGGAACATTCACATTCGCAGATGAAGTTCAGGACCACTTCCACCTCTTCGTTGAATCCCAGAGGTTTGATCTTTATCACTTCGGACTTTCCGTGTTCGGGACATTTCTGAGTCGTGACCGAGATCTCGAAAGACACCTGCAACACAAAACACAACATGATATGTTTAAAAGACATTTATGAAGAAAAAGGAGAAGATACAGTTACTAAACAAGGACTGAACAAAGACCAAAGTTGTCGGAATCATGACTGAACCCAAAGTAAATCAGATCCTACCCACCTCTGAAACACACACTGAACCAGGACAGAACTCAGAGTAATCTAAGGCTGTATCGGTATCGAGATATATGGTGACAAACTTGTTGGCAGTACGTGTATCGATTCAGGGAGGTGCATCAGGATACTTAAACTCATTATAGGGGTTTTCCATGAAGCGAGATAAAGCCAAGCCCGGCTTTTTTGGCCCATCTAGTCTTATGAAATTTCCAGTTCTGTTCCACTATTGCGGTAAGATAGAGTTAGCTCTAAGTTGCCGCAGTAAAAAGTACGCCGACATAACCCTAGAAAACGTTTAGTCTACTCACAAATATCTCCCTTTAGATCCGCCCCGTATCTGACCTTGTTTTTGTTTACTCCGTTTCCAATGGAGATGTTTGTTTTTGATGTTTTTTGGAACACTCACACTAGGGTTTTGTAATCGCGCCGTGCTCAAGCCCGACTACAGAAAATCCTCTGGCCCGCACTCACACTTGCACAAACTGAGTCACAGGCTGGTGACGTCATCCTATAGCGTCGTTTGTTTGCATGTCGCGCAGAAGTTTGGATCCTGCAGGCCGTTATATCTTTGATATAATGAGGCAGACCAGAGTTTTACCTGTGACGCTCCTCTGTCAGGCTTTGGATTAAAAACCACATGAAGAAGGGAAAAACAACAGGAGACGAGAGACTTCACAACTTCTCTCTCCGGGTTACGGTGCTAATTCAAGTTAAGCTCATTTCCACGGAGTTTGGTGCAGACCCTTCTTGTGACAAACATCAGCGCTCACCATAGGCTTGTATGCTAAAGTCGTGAGTAATCGTGGCAAGTTCTGGTACAACTCCTCCAACCGCTCCAGAGTCAGATCAGAGCAAAGTCTGAGCGCGGTTCGTTTTCTTCACACTGGACAAAAGAATCACCCTTTAGGGGCCATCTGAGCCTGGGTTCAGTGGTGCCAATGTGAGTACACCCATCGTTTACCTCGTCCCCGATGGAGAGGTCTGTGTTTGTTTACCTCGTCCCGATGGAGAGGTTTGTGTTTGTTTACCTCGTCCCTGATGGAGATGTTTGTTTGTTTTTGTTTACCTCGTCTCCGATGGAGATGTTTGTTTTTGTTTACCTCGTCCCCGATGTAGATGTTTGTTTTTGTTTACCTCGTTCCCGATGGAGAGGTTTGTGTTTGTTTACCTCGTTCCCGATGGAGAGGTTTGTGTTTGTTTACCTCGTCCCTGATGAAGATGTTTGTTTTGTTTACCTCGTCCCCGATGGAGATGTTGGAGCACTTGCGTCCGTTTTCTCCGGTTCCTTGGACTCCGTTTTTACAAACTGCTTTGTAGGAGATGGAAACTCCTTCAGGAAGTCTGCTGTTCTCCAGGATCACCTCCGACGACAGAGACTGGACACAAACACAATGTTTACACCACATTTAAGATTACATATCTTTGAAATAACTTTAAATAAACGTGTCTTTGTGCAGAGAGAGGATGAGACTCACGTTGTAGGCGTCGATGATCAGTTTGATGACGTTGCTGGAGTTTGATGACAGAGTTCCCACGGCGGACTTTGGGATGAGATTCTTCAGCTCCTGCAGCAGAAACACTCAACTGTTACAATGCTCTTTACTTTGGGCCTGAGGCGGTACATCTTCTCTCTGGACAAACCTTATAAACCGGCTGGAAATCCTCGGTCACGGCGAAGATGGTCTGAATGTTGTGGTCGCTCAGTTTCTGCACCAGATGAGCGATGGACGGGTAATCCTGACAAACACACACCGGACAGGATTAGATTTACAACGAGATTAAAGTCTGTGTAGCAACTGTTTTCTCTCTCAGATGTTTAAGTTTATGTATAAATCCTGATCATGTACGTAGCCGTGGCTAGATCAGACTTCAGATTTCAGTCTCATGAGTTAAATTAGTTATAGATGAGTGGATTTTAATCTGGGGGGCGATAATAGTGAAGCACCGAACTGATACTGGGATGAATATTGGCACCAAACAATAAAATGTTGCTGGTATCGGCCCCGAAATATCGGTTCATCTGCCCTTGAATGGACACAATGAGACTATTTACTGTTGGATGTTTGAAATGTTACTCGTTACTCATATAAAAACAAATTTCTAACAATTGCCTCTGGTATCAGTCGATATCTGGTGTCGGCAGATATTTACAGCCAGTGTGTTGAAACTAGAATCGAGAGTGAAAAAGCTGTATCTGTGCATCCCAGATCGAGTTCCAGATAAAGTGACATTAAACATTTAGATCTTCTTTCAAACAGTGTGACAGAGGTAGATTCTCATTTGCAGACCTAAACATGAGTGTATCTAGTCTTGTGTTTTCAAAATAAACTCAGACATAAGACTAAAGATAAGTTTATCCCTTTGTGGGTCGCCTTTATCTTGTGTTTGAGAAGTTATAAATGTCTATTACATACGTGAGAGAGGCTCATGGTGTTATGTTAGTGCAGGGGTGGCGAACTGGTCGGAGGCCAAGAGCCGAAACTTTTCATCTGTCATCCTTGAAGAGCTGCACCATGAATCGAACTACTGCCACCACCAGGGTGCCCCCTAATGTTGATTGAATTATGTTTCAATTAAAATTAATTTTGATTGAATTACGTTTACACACAGACACTGTAAGCCCTTTATTAAAGATATTTTTAATATAACATGGTTTTGATGTAATTCAGGGGGGTCTGGGGGAATTCTCCCCTAGGATTTTTTTTTTTAAAATTCTGTGCAATTTCCTGCTTTTAGGTGAGTTTTAGATGTAATATTTTTATTATGATGTAATTTTACTATAATTAAAGGCACAGAGTCTTTACGCAGCAGTGACAGTGGAGCTGGGGCTGTAGAGGCTTTAAAACATCACAGACTCCACAAACGTGAATCAGGACGTCTGAACTCATGCCTAATATCACTTTTATATCTCCTGTGTCCTGGGACAATGAATGAAATGCTCCACAGTTTCCCGTCAAAACGCAGCACGTGCGCCCCATTGAAATGAATGGTATTTTTTCAGTAAAGGCGAAAACAATCATAACTCTGTGAATCTGAGGTCTATCTTGGAGAAATAAAAAGTGGCTGAAAGCTTGTGAGTAGTAGAGTGTCGCTGTGGACTTCAAAACACTCACAGGGATCAGGATTTCTACATTTTAGCTTCATTAGGCGGGATCAGCCAGGTTACACCAGCAGCTTTGTGCACATGCGTCTCTCTCTCTCTCTCATGTCGGGTCATAATTTAAGTGATGTCAGGCCGGTGATAAGGAGCGGGGAGTGAGACAGACCCACATATGAGTCTGGAGGCACAGAACAGACAATTTGGTGAAAATGAAGGAAAGTCTCTACTTCCGAAGGAGTGAGGGAGAGAAGGAAAAAGAGAGAGCGTGTGGAGTCGCAAATGTTTCTGAATGAGCCAAAGAGCCGCACTCTGATTGGTCAAGAGCCACCCCTGTGTTAATATTTTTTCTGTATGTAGTAATCTTGCATGTGTTGTTATATACGGTTTATACATATGTGAGAGTGGCTCATGGTGTTATTCATGTGTTATTACATGTGTTATTACATACATAATAGTGACTCATGGTGTACATGTTGTTCTCCAGGTGACACTTCCCGTCGTTGGGAAGCACGATTCCTCCAGTTTCCGTCTCCGGCAAAATGAAATCCAGCGTCTGTGGAGAAAACCAGAAGCCGAGTGACGTTCCTCCAGCCGATCTGCTCCTGAGACACAGAAGAGAGAGGAGAAGTCAGAGTTAGTCCCGATTAGGACGGTTTAGAATCTAATCATTAAGTTTCTGTTCAGTTTCCAAAAGACAAAATGTATTTAAGGTAGTAATGTAATGTAAGACACAGAATCCTCAGAAATGACCAGTTAGATGTGTGTCAGGAGACAAACCGCAAAATCCAAAACTTATAAATGTCAGGTGCATAAACCAGTCAGCAGTTCTCCCTCGTCTCTTCCCTGTTCCTCACCCATTCATCACTTCCTAACCACCTGCACGATGGCGTCAAAACCTCCCTCGGCCCTGTTCGTTCTTCCGTCTCTCTCGTGTCATTTCTCAGCTGCACACGCCTGTTTCTCCCTCTCCTCACCTCACACATGTCCCTCTCGCCTTCTGGTTCCTCACCTCATTTTTCACCTCACACACAGCCACCTGATGGCGCCCTTCCTCCTGGTTACTCTCTCTCTCGCTCCTGTTCCTCCTCTTCTGTCTCTTGTTCCTCACCTCACACACGTCCCTCCCTCCCTCTCTCTCTCCTCTCTCCTTCTTGTTTCTTACCTCATACACGACCTCCTCTCCCCTCCCTCCCTGTAGTTCCTCCGCCTTTTCCTCACCTCACACATGTCTCTCTTCTCTCTCTTTCACCCTCCCGTTTCTCCTGGTTCCTCCCTCTCCTCTCCTCTCACCTTCTTGTTCCTCACCTCACAAACTGCCACCTGCAAGCCTCCCTCTTCTCTACCCCCTCTCTCTCTCTATCTCTCTCTCTCTATCTCTCTCTCTTGTTTCTTACCTCACACACGGCCACCTGCATGATGGCGTCGAACCTCCCTCTCCTCTCCTCTCTTGTTCTTCTCTCTTGTTTCTTACCTCACACACGGCCACCTGCATGATGGCGTCGAAGCCTCCCTCTCCTCTCCTCTCTCCTCTCTTTTTCTTCTCTCTTGTTTCTTACCTCACACACGGCCACCTGCATGATGGCGTCGAAGCCTCCCTCTTCTCTCTCTTCTCTCTCTCCTCTTCTCTCTCTCTTGTTTCTTACCTCACACACGGCCACCTGCATGATGGCGTCGAACCCTCCCTCTCCTCTCCTCTCTTGTTCTTCTCTCTTGTTTCTTACCTCACACACGGCCACCTGCATGATGGTGTCGAACCCTCCTCTCTCCTCTCTCTTCTCTCTCTCCTCTCTTGTTCTTCTCTCTTGTTTCTTACCTCACAGACGGCCACTTGCATGATGGCGTCGAAGCCTCCCTCTCCTCTCCTCTATCTCGTGTCTCTCTATCTCTCTCTCTTGTTTCTTACCTCACACACAGCCACCTGCATGATGACGTCGAAGCCTCCCTCTCCTCCCTCTCTCTTGTCTCTCTCTCTTGTTTCTTACCTCACACACAGCCACCTGCATGATGGCGTCGAAGCCTCCCTCTCTCTCGTGTCTCTCTATCGTTACTCTCTTGTTTCTTACCTCACACACTGCGACCTGCATGATGGCGTTGAACCCTCCCTCTCTCCTCTCTCTCTCTCTCTCTCTCTCTTCTTTCTCTCCTGTTTCTTACCTCACACACTGCGACCTGCATGATGGCGTTGAACCCTCCTCTCTCCTCTCTCTCTCTCTCTCTCTCTTCTTTCTCTCCTGTTTCTTACCTCACACACTGCGACCTGCATGATGGCGTCGAAGCCTCCCTCTCCCTCTCCTCTCTCTCGTGTCTCTCTATCGTTACTCTCTTGTTCCTTACCTCGCAGACGGCACCTGCATGATGGCGTCGAAGCCTCCCTCGGGCGAGTCCAGGTTGCCGGAGATCTGCTGCTGACTGACCAGACGGTTGAACTCGTCTCCTTTGTCGGTGAGTTTCAGGACGTTCTTGTAGCTGAAGGGGCTGGTGCAGTTCTGGTTTCCGGTGCAGGGGTTTAGGAGACGCGCCGGGGTCGTGCTGATGTAAGGCATGACGGTTTTCTCCACGAACGACCCGAAGCCTGCACCAGACACAAACACAAACATACACAGACTCTGAGCAGGACAGGTAGAACACTAAACCGTCTCTGTGACCGGCGGAGGACTGACCGATCCTGAAGTCGGTGGTGATGGCCTGCATCTCCTTCATCAGGTCTGTGCCCAGGTTCTTCACGTTCTCCAGATCGTCTTTCATGGAGAAGGACAGGTCCATGAGGTAGTACAGGTCGATGGGATAGTCCTCTGCACGCTTGAACTTCAGAGAGAACGTCTGAGGTTCTCCTGAAAGAAAATAAATGAACATGAGACAGAGACATGAGACAGAGAGAGAGAACGTCTGAGGTTGACCTGAAGGACACAAACATTACAAACATGTGAGAGAGAGACAAAGAAATGGAGACTTTGTGAGGCTGGATCTGTGAGAGTTTGTCATATTTCACCAGATCTGAGCTTTAGAGTGAGACTGCTTTCACACTGCAGCCTTTGCTCTGGACTTTAGGACTTTCCACTTGGTTTGGTCCAAAGTCCAGATGTGAACGCTCACAGGGACCAAATCCAGGAAGTGTCAGACGTTCGATTACGCACAGACGAGAAAACATGAAGACGATGGACTCAAACGTGAGGAGAAAAGTGAGAAACCAAGCCTGAAAACTACAGTAAAGTCATGTTTTTATGGAGCTCTGCTTTCATTAAGTGTCAGAACTGAACAAAACACTTCTACCAGAACTCAGTAGGGCTGGGCGATATTGACAAAAATGGATATCTCAATAATTTTTGGCATATCTGGATTACGATATAAAGACGATATTATTTCAAACCAACAGGAAAATGTTAAAACCCATATTTAAGTGTATTAGTTGAAACTATCAAACCATCAATCAGTTAGTCGACTAAAAGGTTCGCCTTTCTCAAAATGTTCTGACTATATATTGCACCCAAACTGTCCTCACAAGACACAAACTCTGAGATTTGCATGCTAAATTACTATTCATAAAGAAAAAAATACAGCTAAACAAAATTTATATGTAAAAAAAATAAATACATCTGAATAACTTTGCTATGTGCTTAGTAGCTAATAGAAAATTCCCAACTATGACACAAGAGAGTGATTTATTGACTAAAATATCACCTTCTACACTTATTTCAAGATGTACAATGTTGCATTTTTCCTCATTTAAATCTTTAATCTACTATTTTTTAAGCATTTTTTACTATAAACGATATACTCGATATTGCATTTTTGCGTAACTTCAAAACAACTACCACGATAATATCTAAATTCGATATATTGCCCAGCTCTAGAACTCAGCTGCTGCTCGAGCCATTAAAACATTTCCTTGTACTACCTTTAACCATAAATACACCAAACAACTCAAAAGCCACTGAAGCAGAAAACGTTTGGTCACAACAACCACAACAACACAGACTAAACTGTAAATTTTGCAGGACAAAATAAGTCAAAACATTACAAACGTGCACTAAAATCAGTTTTATTTTATCATGTACGTGCGACTTCTTGGCATCTATTAAACTAAGGGTGGGCAATTATTTTTAACCGAGGGCCACATTCAAACCCAGACAAGTGGAGGTGGGCTGGACTGCCAACATTTGTAGAACTAATTCTTATCATGGCAACATTTCTACAACATATATAGAAGTAATATAATAATAGTAATAGTATATACAATAGTATATATAAAAAGAACAAAGGTTGAATAATAAACCTCTAACATTATGAGATTAGGCTAATAATTTAATGAAGTAAGTTCTAATTTTATGTGGAAAAAGGTCATCATTTTATAGAAAAAAAAATCCAGAAGAATGGACTTCTCATGTCTGTGGATGTTACAATTTACAGTTTGAATCTGAAATGTTGCTACTTTTTCTGGCTTCGACTTTATTCTCAGAAAAGTATGACTTTTTTTTCTCCCAATACAAGTTTATTCTGGTTTAATTATTACTTTTTTCTCACACAATTTAAAGCTATTCTCATAACATCGTGAGTTTAATAGCAAAATGTCACAAGTTTTATCTCGTTTTTTCTTCCTTGTAGTTCGTCATATATTTCTGTTTCTCAAATAGTGTCAGGGGCCTGATTAAAACAGGTCGAGGGCCGCATCTGGCTCCCGGGCCGCAGTTTGCCCAGGTCTGTATTAAACCATTGTACAGTTAAAGAAGCAGAGAATGAACCGCTAAACACGTACTTGCACGTACTCTGACTCGGGTCTCTTTAATCAAAATAAATCAACTACACTCAGGCAACACTTTTTTTACCATCATCTGCTTTTAATCCATCACGGCCATGTCAGAAGAAATAATTATGTTTATTCATTCCTTTCGTTTCAGCACGTTTTAGGAACGTGGAAGAAAGAAAACATATCTCCAGGTCAACCAATAAAATGTTACAGCTGCAAAACGCTGCTTCGGATTGGTCGAATACTATACCTTGGTGTGAACTTTCCCAGTGTGAATTAGCCCCCTGACGTTTCTATGGCTGGATCTGTGTAAGTTTTTTGGTTTGCGTTTTTGACCTTTTTTGTCACTTTTTCATCATTTGTCGTTGCGTTTTTGTCAATTTGTTGCATTTTTGTCATTTTTTGTTTTGTTTTGTAATTTTTCAATACGTTTGTAATTTTTTGTCGCATTTTTTGTCGTGTTTTCGTTGCGTTTTTGATCTGAGAGTAAGAGTGAGTTTGTGGCGTTTTACCAGATATGATGACTAAAAGTGACAAAAAATTACATTTTACCAGCTCGTCATTTTTTGTCACGTTTTTTATCTGAGAATGAGCGTGAGTTTCTGCAACTGGATCCATGAGAGTTTGTGTTGTTTTACCAGAACGTCATTTTTCGTCGCATTTTTGTCATTTTTCGTCCTTTTCTTGTTGCATTTTTGGCATTTTTTCGATCTGAGCCTGAGTATGTGACATTTTACCAGATCTGATGACAAAAAATGACAAAAACGTGACAAAAAATGACGTTTTACCAGATCTTTTTTTAATTAAATGACCTTTATTTAACCAGGGAAGTCCCACTGAGATTCAGAATCTCTTTTGCAGAGGCATTAATGGACATGTTTTTAGTTGTAGGAGGAAACCGGAGTACCCGGAGGAAACCTACGCAGACACGGGGAGAACATGCAAACTCCACATAGAAAGGCCCGGGCGGCCAGATCGAACCCATAACCTTCTTGCTATGAGGCCAGAGCGCTAACCGCTGCGCCACCGAGTCGCCCAAAAAGATCTGAGTGTGAGATGTTTTACCAGATCTGAGCGTGAGCGTGAGCTTCTGCGGCTGGATCTGCGTGATCTGCTCCGGCTTCAGTTTCTCAGTAGAATCCTTCTTCCTGTTGGTGACGGCTGGTTCTTGTCGATCTTGATGCTTCCTCGGGGTTTTCGATCTTTCCTGCTGGACAGTTTCGCTCCGACAGAGACTGAAGGTCGTCACAGCGAGCAGACTTGGCTTCTCCAACGCTCAGGAACGGCTGCACACAATAATAATACAGTTATGTTTGAATACATCATCAGATTTAGCTTCTCCAACACCAACTTAAACCAGAAACTGTGTTAATAAACATGACTGACTTTTACAGTTTGTGCAGGGACAGAGAGCTCAATTCTAAGGATGTAGTCAGAACAGAAAAGTGCAAAATCCGACTCGGACTAAATTTTTTCAGTTTCAGTTCGTATTCTCACTACGCAACTTCAAGTGGACTTTAAAACATAAACAGACGCACATATGTGAGAACCAGCGCTCTCATTGGACAGATCTGATGTGGAGGCGGGGCTACTCAGAACATATGTTTGTGGGAAACAAGTAGGCTTGATAGTAAAGTAGCAGCTCGTTATTCGTTCATTATCATAGCGACATTATGATAACTGACGTGTAATTAGGTCTGTGCAGTTTGTCAGTGTGGAAAAGTGAAAATGAAGCAGTACAAGACACAAGTCCAAACCCAGACTCCAGTCCGGAGGTGGAGGTGATTTCAACCCCGTGTGGAGCTCAAAGTGAGGCGGCAGGAGCCTGGGTTTGTGTGCGGCTAAACACAGACCTGGAGCTTGCTGTATTTCGGAAGGATTTGGCGCAAACGCAGCAGACTGCTCACCGTACCAGCGGGACAGAGTGCAGCAGGGCTCACAATGGAATAGTAACCTACTTGTGCTTTAGACATTCTATTTTTTTCTGGACATTGGATCCAGTGGATTTAAATGGACTAAACAAGTCTTCAGGACTCAGAGGTGCTTTGGGGTCTGGTTTGCAAGGCTCCTCCTCTGCAGTACGCTACTCATCACGATAAATAGGCTATCAAGAAGGTGTTGCTGTTTTGACATTTTTGTGCAAACACGCAGGGGTATGTATGAAAGAATGAAAGTGCTTTATTTGATAGAAACAAGCGCGAGAAAATATCGTTACGTTTTCAGACAAATGTAGACAACAGAATAAACAGCGTAGGTGGGAAATTATGCTTAGAATATACATCTTCAGTGGATAATCTGGCAGATGCAACATTCAGAAAGACAAAACCACAGTTATGAGTGGCTTTGTCTCTGTAGCTGTAGGACAGGTCCTTGTCCTTGTCCCGGTGCTTCTCCTGTCTCTTTCTGTGTTGTCACGGTGGCTCGTCAAGTCCAAAAAAAGCGCATGTTTTTCGTGTTTGTTTCGGATCGAGGTTGTTTGTATTCAGACCATAAGTGATCCGCATCAGAATCCGTTTGCAATCGGCCCCAGACCGACCTAAAGATGTGGTGTCGGGCCGATTGTTTGATTCATTTGTCTTTATTCAGACCTGAAAAAAAGTCCAGACTTTCCAGATAAACGAACTCTGGACCGTTTAAATCAGACTCAATTTTGTAGGTCTGAAACACCCTAAGACTTTTTAAACCACAAAACACACATATTCGTTGTGACCTGTAATATTTCACAGCTGCTTCAGAAGATATAGTTTTATATTTTATTATTTTAGTATGTGATGAGTGTGTGACGAGTGTGTGATGAGTGTGTGATGAGTGTGTGATGTTTGTACCTCGTCGGAGCACCAGCCGCAGGCCTCAGACACCTGGATACACTCTCCACACGACTGAGCGTTCGCCTTGATACAGATACTGCCCTCTGCAGGACAAAACACACATTACAGTCACTACACTGATACACTCTTCTCCCTCTCTCTCTTTTCTTTCTCTCACTTTCTCTTTCTCCTCTCTCCTTTTCTCTTCTTTTTTCTCTCCATTTCTGCTCTCTTTTCAATTTGACCCCCTTCTCCTCTCTACTTTTTCCCTCTCCCTCTTTCTCTCTTTCCTCCCTTTCCCTTTTTTCTCCTTCTTCTCTCACCCTCTTCTCTCTTTTCAGTCTGTGTCTCTCCCCGTCTCTCTTTCTCCCTCACTTTCTCTTCTTTCTTCTTCCCTTTTTTCTCTTTCTTCCTCTATCTCTCCCTCGCCCCACTCATTTCTTCTCTCTCCTTTTTCTCCTCTGTCTCTGCTCTCTTTTCAATTTGCCCCCTTCTCCCCTCTCTTTCCTCTCTCTCTTTCCTCTCTCTCTTTTTCTCGATCTTTCTCTTTATTCTCTCCCTCTCTTTCCCCTTTCTCTCTCTTCTTTCTCTTTCCTCCCTCTCTCTTTTCAGTCTATGAACTCAAACAGAACTTGTGTACATGTTTAAAGGAACCGTATGTAAGATTTTGATGTCACATTTCATAAACATTACTAATATGTGTCCAAAGATACAAGGTCAACAAGTACAAATATACTATTATTTGTACTGAAAGTCATTGTAATTCTGAGGGATTCTTAATTAAAAAAAAAAGCAATGGACATGATGTCTCTTTGTTGATGTTTACATTTATTATCCAATCAGAAAGCAGAATGAGCCTCACATGACTCTCTCAGTTGGGTTGCCAGTTTGGTTTCTTTGAACCTGAAGTTAAATTTGAACAATGAGTCAGGATCATGTTTGATTGAATTTGAACTAATTTGCTCCAGGACACAGACACAACTCTCTGTGATAGGCTCATGCACTTGCATTATTGATTACGCCGACACCATTTATCAAAACACCTATGATTCATATCTTAAACCACTGAATGTTCTTTTCAACTCTTTTGTAGATTTATTCTTAAATGTTCTTATCAAACTCACCATTGTGTTTTATTTGAAAACTCAACTGGTTGCATCCATCTAAAAGACGTGAATTTCACTGGACTCAGTTCATCTTTAAATGCATTTACTTTTACTGTCCATATTACCTCAAACAATATTTAAATCCAGTAACATCTTCTTATTTACTGAGAAGCACCTATTGTCTTTGACTGTGCCACAAATCTACAAAGAGGTTGGACGCAGGGCATTTCAGTTCAAAGCTCCTTCAGACTGGAACAAGTTACCCACATACTTAAGATCCATAACATCTTTTGGTTTATTTAAGTCATCTTTATTTATTTATCTTAAAACTCCTTGTCATTGTTTCTAGTTCTATTATATTACTCTGAGTGTGAATTAATCACACATTCACTTCTTGAGGTTTCTTTTTGTAAGACCATTGCAATAATGGTAGCATGGTTAATATGAATATACTTACGTTGGTATTGATGTAATCTGTAATGCTGTTCAATTGTTGTCTCTAGGGATGTCACGATATATAAAACTTGTGTTGATGCAACAAAAACAAAAAAAATGAAAAAACAGGAGCAAACAAAATGTATTCTTAAAGTGTACTTTGCCTTTTTATGCAATTGTGTGACTCGATTAACAACTATATTTACTGACTAATCAACTGATCTTGACATCCCTAGCTGTGTAATGTGTGTGTTTTACATCTGTACATCGGCAGGAGTGTGGAGAGGTGTAAGAGAGAGCAAGTGTGTCTTGTATTGTTTTGTTTTGTTTGTAACTTAAGTATTGTTTTTTGTATGACCTGTATAATTGTACTGTATGTAATATATTGTTCTATGTTTTGGACCCCTCGAAAACGAGAAGACACATCTCAAGGGGTATTCCACAAATAAATAAAATAAAAATAAATAAACTTGTTTCTACACAGTTCTCATTAGGCTCCTCCCACATTGTATTAAAAAGCAATATTTGGGAACAAACCATGACAAAGAGTCAGGTGTTCCTGATTGGTCAGTAGCTTCCCATCTTCAATGTATGGACCATTTCCACTCTGGCAACCCGTGTTCATTTGTGACTGTAATACCTTTTTAAAACCACTAGTTGTGCATCTTACATACGGTTCCTTTAATCTGAATCACGTCCATTAAAAGTCAAAATAAAGTAAAAGTGAGACAGACCTTTCTGAGCTGCACAGACTCCGACGAGCAGAGACAGAGACAGAGACGCACAGAGCAGCTTCACCAACATCTGAAACACAAACACACCACACATTAACACGTTTTCAAACACATTACAGACAAATCATGTAAGAATAGAGCTGGGCGATATTGAAAAAATAATATCCGATAATTGTTGGCATATCTCGATAACGATGTTAGGGCGATATTTGTTAGTCACATAAATGTGCGACAAGATTATTCAAAACGACAATCTTAAATATTCCAATGAGCCTAAAACTGGTTGACTGACTGAGTGTTTATCGTGATTTTCACGTTTTGACTTTCTTAATATAAAACTGTGACAATACAAACAAAAAACGTAGCCCTTATTTCAAGAACAGAAGGATATTTTTTACATAAATTGAGGTCGGTGTGTATTTTTCTTATTTCATGCTTGTTCCTTTAGCAATCTTTGTTCAAACAAATAATAATCGACTCAAAACCTAAAATACTCCTCATTCTAAGCACATTCTCACTTATTTTCAAATTAAGTTGTTATTTTTTTCCAGTTTGTTTAAATATCAAACAAATACTTGTCAAATTAATTACAAGTGCAGGAATCTTTCATTATAAGCCGGATCTTAATTTTGCTGTTTTTTGCTCTGAATTACTTATTATTAGAAAGTTGATGGCATCATTTATTTAACTTTTATTAGAAATTTGCTCTTTTGTAGTGTGTTTTTACTGCCCGATATACTCGATATTCAATTTGTGCAGATCTTAGAAACAACATTCACGATATTATCTACAATTTAATATATTGCACAGCTCTAGTAAGGAAGTCAAATTACTGGATTTTTTCAATATTATTTCTGCTCCATAAAAGCGTCTGAATCTCTAGAATCTGCATCAGAAACACAGCGTCTGTTGGTTTAAAGATGATCATTGTTTCAATCATGTAAACCTTATGTTTTTACCTAAAGACATTTCATTGTAGTGGCTCAGATTCTGTCAGAGGAAAACAACACTGACACAAGGTTTGGTTTAGAAAAAGAACATTTGCTCTAAATCTAGTGAAAACAATGTTACTCAAATGTCTATAAAAAGAGAACGGATTAATGTAGAGTAAATGTTCTTTTTTTAAATGAAAGTAGACACTTGTAGGTCTCGTCCGATGTACAATATGTCAGGATTCCAACTGCAGAGTTTTCTGTGGAGCTGTGAAGATTGTTTAAAATGAGCCAAAAGGTGTAACTTGTCCTGACTTCCTGAATGTTTCTGTCGTTTAGAAGGAAACTGCAGCTGCTTAATGAGTCTTAACGACGGACACTTCCTCTGAACAGGAAAAACATCTGAAACTCAGGTGTTTAAAGTGTTTAAAGATAAATCCTACACTCAGTCATAACAGTTGTGATTCCAGTGAGAGTGAAGTATGTTTGTGTCTAGGTAAATGTTTAGAGACTGAACAGAACAAACTCACACAGAGCAGGAGCTGAACTGGAAAATACAAGTGCTCTTTCTGTACAGCTTCTGTATTTAGTCGTTTAGTCGACCGACATTTGTCCAAGTTCACAGATTCTTGTCAGGATTATAGGAATTTATAACCTGACCAGTCAGATGGTTTATCTCAGATATTTGAAATTCACAAACACGAGATAAACCATCTGGCCTTCCAGCCGCCTGATTGGTTTGGGAGTCTGAACCAGCTGTGTTTCAGCGGTGTTAAGACGACTGTTAGTGTCCCGTCGCCGTCGCCGAGTCTCATTCAAGCTAAACAAAGATGGCTGCTCTCGTGGATGTTCGTGTTTCTGCTGCTTTTGATGCAGTTTTAGCAGAAATACAGAGTCATTTCTTTTTGAAAGAAGAGCCGGACATTGGATACACCATTACGAGTTGTTGCTGTGATTGGCTAAGCACAAATAAGGTCGGCCGCTCACCCAATCAGCTCCAAGTATTTCACTAAACGCCCCGCCTTTTCTCGAACACTTTCAGCGAGTCAAGTCCCAGATGGATATAGTGAGAACTCACTCAGGAGTTCAACACAGATCCATCTGGCGTGAGCCAAGTTAAGGAACTTATGTAGAACACCAGAAAAAAATTGCTTTTTACATAGAAAAACTGCTTCCCATTGCATCAGTAAACAGTCAAGTCCTTAATAGTTTAAACTAGAGCAAAACATCTGTTGCAAAGTCCCACCTTTTATATTTATTCTAAAACACATGACTAAGTTTAGCTTTAGAACAGCCAATCAGAGCACCCACAGAGGTTCTTTACTTTACTCTGGGCTGGGTGGAAAACACAATAAACTCATTTACATAAAAAATTCAGCTTTCTGACTTAAGAGACTTAAAGCTGTTTAAGTTTTCCACAGTCCTTCCACACATGGTTAATATCGACATGTTTTCATTTTGGTTGTGATTACAACTTAAAAACTTCTTTTTACAAACAGCTAAGTGAAACTGTAGAGGACCATACGAGCCCAGCCAATCAGAGAGCTGCGTTCAGCTCCTGATTAGAACTAACATTCTTTATTCTTCAGTTCAGACAGGACACAATGGCCTCAGTTTTTTCACAAAGTGCTGCATTTATCAGAGACTTTTTAAAGGAACACACAAAGTTTACTCATTAAAACTAAAAATATTTATTAGCTCAACTTTAAACCAGTTTAGTGACACTGCAGAGACTTAACTTTGTGCAGAGACTTAACTTTAAGTCTCTGCACAAAGTAAAGTCTGTGTGTAGTCTAAAGTCTAGACTGCAGAGTTTAGACCGAGTTTAGACCAAGTTTAGACCAGGTTTAGACCAGGTTAGACCAGGTTTAGACCAAGTTTAGACCAAGTTTAGACCAGGTTTAGACCAGGTTTAGACCAAGTTTAGACCAAGTTTAGACCAGGTTTAGACCAGGTTTAGACCAGGTTTAGACCAGGGTTAGACCAGGGTTAGACCAAGTTTAGACCAAGTTTAGACCAGGTTTAGACCAGGTTTAGACCAGGTTTAGACCGAGTTTAGACCAAGTTTAGACCGAGTTTAGACCGAGTTTAGACCGAGTTTAGACCGAGTTTAGACCAAGTTTAGACCGAGTTTAGACCAAGTTTAGACCGAGTTTAGACCAAGTTTAGACCAAGTTTAGACCAAGTTTAGACCAGGTTTAAACCAGGTTTAGACCAGGTTTAGACCGACAGAGACTTAACTTTGTGACAGACTTAACTCAAAGCTCCAGTCTGGTGTTGAGTTTGTGGCTGATGTGTTTAGACTTAACTCACAGCTCCAGTCTGGTGTTGAGTTTGTGGCTGATGTGTTTAGACTTAACTCAAAGCTCCAGTCTGGTGTTGAGTTTGTGGCTGATGTGTTTAGACTTAACTCACAGCTCCAGTCTGGTGTTGAGTTTGTGGCTGATGTGTTTAGACTTAACTCAAAGCTCCAGTCTGGTGTTGAGTTTGTGGCTGATGTATTTAGACTTAACTCACAGCTCCAGTCTGGTGTTGAGTTTGTGGCTGATGTATTTAGACTTAACTCACAGCTTCAGTCTGGTGTTGAGTTTGTGGCTGATGTATTTAGACTTAACTCACAGCTCCAGTCTGGTGTTGAGTTTGTGGCTGATGTGTTTAGACTTAACTCAAAGCTCCAGTCTGGTGTTGAGTTTGTGGCTGATGTATTTAGACTTAACTCACAGCTCCAGTCTGGTGTTGAGTTTGTGGCTGATGTATTTAGACTTAACTCACAGCTTCAGTCTGGTGTTGAGTTTGTGGCTGATGTATTTAGACTTAACTCACAGCTTCAGTCTGGTGTTGAGTTTGTGGCTGATGTGTTTAGACTTAACTCACAGCTTCAGTCTGGTGTTGAGTTTGTGGCTGATGTATTTAGACTTAACTCACAGCTTCAGTCTGGTGTTGAGTTTGTGGCTGATGTGTTTAGACTTAACTCACAGCTCCAGTCTGGTGTTGAGTTTGTGGCTGATGTGTTTAGACTTAACTCACAGCTTCAGTCTGGTTTTGAGTTTGTGGCTGATGTATTTAGACTTAACTCACAGCTTCAGTCTGGTGTTGAGTTTGTGGCTGATGTATTTAGACTTAACTCACAGCTTCAGTCTGATGTTGAGTTTGTGGCTGATGTGTTTAGACTTAACTCACAGCTCCAGTCTGGTGTTGAGTTTGTGGCTGATGTAGCTTCAGTCTGGTGTTGAGCGTGTCACACTGATGTATTTCTCAGTGACAGAAGAACATTCCTCCTTTAACAGACTCCAGACTGGACTGAACCGTGACGTCATTAAAACACAAACACAGTCACTCTCAGGTCAAACTGCAGCTGCAGGAGAACACTTTATTCTACTGATCAAGTAAGCACACTATTGTTTTCCCTAGACTTTAGAAGAACACAGATTTAAAAAGCTCCTGAGAGGGAGTTTATAGAAGGAAATCAGGGAAACAGTGTTCTTCTGTTATAAATTATAATTAAAGCTGCAGTACCTGATTTTAATAGAGGTATTTCAATTTGTTCAACCAGTTTCTCTAAGATTTGGTTAAAAAAATTACAAGATTTTCTTGGAGCCAAATCATGATTTTACTTTTCTCATGATTCTTGTCGACTGTTGAGCCTTTGAGCTAAATACAATAATGATCTGTTTTTACAGAAAGCTCCAACTTCACTGTGATTGGTTGAATCCAGCTGTCACTCAAAGACTGAAGTGACTGAGGCTTTGAAAGTTCTTAAAATATGTTAGAATATCTGTGCGTTTCTGCAAAACAGGTTTCTAAAAAATGTATAACATTAATGACTTTTAAACAAATATGATAAAAATGCATGTTTCAGTCAGAAATAGATGTATTTATAAAAACTTAAATCTGTAAAATTGTTCACTTTCGCCTCTTTTATGACTTGAAAGTGCAGCTCGAAAAAACACAAGTTATGTTGTGAAAGAAGCAGACTGAGGTTGAGAGAAAATCACTTTCAAATCTTATTATCATTCTTAAACCGTTTTTCAAATGTGTTCATGGTTTAGCTCCAAAGCTTTCAAACAGTTTTATGAAGAAATGACAAAGCTGTGGCAGGTCGACACGAGCAGCCTCTTGTAAAGTGACTTTTCTTCTGCCTTCTCCTGTTCATTTAAAATCTGTAACAACGCTTTGTCTTTCTAAAAAACATTGTAAATCTTGGATGAGTCAGTAACAGCAGTGCACTCATGATTAATGTGTGTTCTCTCTGTGTTTTCATGGATTTCTCTTTTCTGTATGTTCCATGTGTTAAAAGTCCTTCTAGGGACAAGTGCTGTGAATTCGCTTCGACTATAAGCTCTATGATGCACCGGACTGCTGTGTTACAGTTAGTCAATGTTTTTGTTTCTGTTCCTATTCAGATGAACCAAGCAATAAATAATTCATAGTCTTTGAACAGATGCATCAACCAGAGAAATCGGAAAAGCAGATTATCTCAGAGACGTGCTCATGATTCGATTGTTACCATGATGTTTCCCAGACCTGTAGTTTGAAATCTTGTTTTTCTTGTTTAGACCTGGAGCTGTTCAAACTCCTGCTGCGTTCAGGGTCACTGGGACGTTTCACACTCCTGCTGCGTTCAGGGTCACTGGGACGTTTCACACTCCTGCTGCGTTCAGGGTCACTGGGACGTTTCACACTCCTGCTGCGTTCAGGGTCACTGGGACGTTTCACACTCCACACTCCTGCTGCGTTCAGGGTCACTGGGACGTTTCACACTCCACACTCCTGCTGCGTTCAGGGTCACTGGGACGTTTCACACTCCTGCTGCGTTCAGGGTCACTGGGACGTTTCACACTCCTGCTGCGTTCAGGGTCACTGGGATGTTTCAAACTCCTGCTGCGTTCAGGGTCACTGGGACATTTCACACTCCTGCTGCGTTCAGGGTCACTGGGACGTTTCAAACTCCTGCTGCGTTCAGGGTCACTGGGACGTTTCACACTCCTGCTGCGTTCAGGGTCACTGGGACGTTTCACACTCCTGCTGCGTTCAGGGTCACTGGGACGTTTCACACTCCTGCTGCGTTCAGGGTCACTGGGACGTTTCACACTCCACACTCCTGCTGCGTTCAGGGTCACTGGGACGTTTCACACTCCTGCTGCGTTCAGGGTCACTGGGACGTTTCACACTCCTGCTGCGTTCAGGGTCACTGGGATGTTTCAAACTCCTGCTGCGTTCAGGGTCACTGGGACATTTCACACTCCTGCTGCGTTCAGGGTCACTGGGACGTTTCACACTCCTGCTGCGTTCAGGGTCACTGGGACGTTTCACACTCCTGCTGCGTTCAGGGTCACTGGGACGTTTCACACTCCACACTTCTGCTGCGTTCAGGGTCACTGGGACGTTTCACACTCCTGCTGCGTTCAGGGTCACTGGGACGTTTCACACTCCTGCTGCGTTCAGGTCACTGGACGTTTCACACTCCTGCTGCGTTCAGGGTCACTGGGACGTTTCACACTCCTGCTGCGTTCAGGGTCACTGGGACGTTTCACACTCCTGCTGCGTTCAGGGTCACTGGGACGTTTCACACTCCTGCTGCGTTCAGGGTCACTGGGACGTTTCACACTCCTGCTGCGTTCAGGGTCACTGGGACGTTTCACACTCCTGCTGCGTTCAGGGTCACTGGGACGTTTTCACACTCCTGCTGCGTTCAGGGTCACTGGGACGTTTCACACTCCTGCTGCGTTCAGGGTCACTGGGACGTTTCACACTCCTGCTGCGTTCAGGGTCACTGGACGTTTCACACTCCTGCTGCGTTCAGGGTCACTGGGACGTTTCACACTCCTGCTGCGTTCAGGTCACTGGACGTTTCACACTCCTGCTGCGTTCAGGGTCACTGGGACGTTTCACACTCCTGCTGCGTTCAGGGTCACTGGGACGTTTCACACTCCTGCTGCGTTCAGGGTCACTGGGACGTTTCACACTCCTGCTGCGTTCAGGGTCACTGGGACGTTTCACACTTGAAGCTGTTTAAAGAGTTAACTCTGTGACCTGCAGCTGGTTTAGTCACTTCACACTTTCAAACTAACGATCACTTTGATAATCGATTAGTTGTTTAGAATGCAAGAGTCACTAGAAATGATCATTTAAACAAGTAAATTCTTCTTCTCAATGTGAGGATTTTTTTTGCGGCTCATAGAGGTTTGGAGTCTGTATAAACCAGTTAACGATTATTCACATCCTCAGTTAGCTGATTAGATTATTTCAGTAATGATTAGTTGTGATTAATCGATTAACTTGTTTCCAAACCTTTTTGAGTTGCAGCACTTTTTGGTTGAAATTTTTCCGCACCACACAATCTACTCAAATCTGTCTAAAGAAAAAAAAAGGAAAAACAAAATGAATATGTGCATTCAACTTTCTCAGAGCAGAGAAATAAAGAAATCAAATAATTGAATAAAAATACAGGATATATTTAATCTTCAGAGTAACTGAGCTTGTATAGTTCATCTACATTATTCTTTACATTTATAAATTGACTTGGCAAAAGTTGCTCCAAACAAACACGATACAAATAAATCTTATGTTTGTTCTTCTTTCGGAAAATGTAATCCTGAAAACTACTGTTCTCCGGCTGCACACTGGTTAAAAATCACTGTTTTACAGAACTTATCCAGCTAAATGTTTCTCTCCATGGCCTGATTTATCAAACTGCATAGGCCCAAACCTACATCACAGTCGGCCGCGTTTGGCCCCTGGTCCAGTGTTTGAATATCCCTGAACTCAGATCAGTCACAGTTTAAACAGAAACAGGAACCAGGACCAAATGTGGATCAGAGTGACCTCAGTCTGATCTAACTCTGACTCACTCTTCTCTGCCTCTCCCACAACGCTCTCTCTTTCTTTCCCTTTCTCTCTTCTTTCCTCTCTCTCTCTCTCTCTCTCTCTTTCAATCTCTGCCTCTCTTTTCCCTCCTTCCCTCGCTCTTTCCTCTTCTCTTTCTTCAGTTCCTCCCCCCGCCTTTTGTCTCTCTCTTTCTCCAGTTTCTTTCCCTCTCATTATCTCTCAAAATCTCTCTCCCTCCCTCCTCTATCCATCTCTTCAGTTCAGCCCCCCCTCTCTCTCCTTCTTTCCCTCCCTCATTCATCTCTTTATAAATCTTTCTTCTCTCTCTCTTCATCAAGTTCTCTTCAATTCTCTCTCTCTCCCTTTCCCTCTTTTTCTCTCCCTCTCCCTCTTGTTCTCTCTTTCTTCTCCCCTCGCTAAATCTCTCCTCTCTCACCCCTCCCTCTCTCTTTAGTTCTGTTTCCCTCCCCACTCCCTCTTTTCTCTCTATCCCCTAATTCTCTGTCTCTCTCTGTCCACCCTTTCTCACTCTTCTCTACCTCTCTCTCTTCTTCTTTCTCCCTCCCTCTTCTCTCTTGTATCTCCCTCTCCAAATCTCATTCTCTCCCCCCTTCTCTTCCTCTCTCTCTCCTCTTTCTCCCTCGTTCCTGTGTAGTTCTATTCTCTCGCTCCCTCCTTCTCTCTCTTTCCTGCCGTGTTCTCTCCCCCTTCTGCCTTTCTCTCTCTCTCTCTCTCTCTCTTCCTCCCTTGTTCCTGTATAGTTCTCGCTCTCCTTCCCCCTTCTCTCTCTCTCTCTCTCGTTCCTGTGTAATTCTCAGAGGAAGTGAGTCATTGACACTAGAGTCAGACGTGTTGTTCTTTGTCACTTCTGCAGCGGATTCTCAGATTCACACAAACACCTTTTCCTCCGACCCCCGAGTCTGAAGTACAAAAACACTAACACAAAAGTACAAGAACACTAACACAAAGTACAAAAACACTAACACAAAAGTACAGAAACACTAACACAAAATACAAAAACACCAACACAAAAGTACAAAAACACTAACACAAAAGTACAAAAACACCAACACAAAAGTACAAAAACACCAACACAAAAGTACAAAAACACCAACACAAAAGTACAGAAACACTAAACAAAAAGTACAAAAACACTACACAAAAGTACAAAACACTAACACAAAAGTACAAAAACTAAAGCCAGAAGAACACAAATACATCTTAATTTTACAGTGTAAGTCTGGTCTAACTAAGTCTAATCTTTAGATCTTGCAGTTGAGTTGTGCAGAAGCTGAACTCAGACTTGTTCAGACCTGGTCCAACTCTGGTCCAACTCTGGTCCAACTCTGGTCCAACTCTGGTCCAACTCTGGTCCAACTCTGGCCGAAGTCTGGTCCAACTCTGGCCTTTAGGTCTTACGGTCTTTGCAGCAGAGTTGTGTTGTTGCAGAAGCTGAACTCTCAGACTTGTTCAGACCTGTTGTGTTTCTCATGTTCTTGTCACAAACTCCACACTCACAGTTTTACACAGAAATCCACCAAACACGTTTCCTTCTGGTTCTGGAATCATGTGGATCATTAAAGCTGCTGCAAAACGACTAAACTAAAACACCACTGTAAACGACAAAACACGATTTAGGTTCACACTTAAACTGGTTATCACATTAAAAAAGTGAATGTGTTTAGATTTATGCTTGGGTTGGTTCAGTCCTGTGCTGTTTCCACTGTGTAGACCAGGGGTGTCGAACTCATTTGACAAAGGGCCACATTAGCACCACAACTGTCCTCAAAGGGCCGGTTGTAACTAAAAATATCCTTACTAATCTTTGACATATTACAAATAATAGTTGTATGTGATTATTGTATTTTTATTGAAGTGACAATTACTGCATATACATCTGTATTAGTCTGAAAAAAGACTTATTTTTGGAATTTCAGACCAAATAGTTCATTGAGTTAAGACACTCAGATTAATAAGTTAGTAAACATTATAGGATCATGAGGGCCGGATGAAATGAGGTGGAGGGCCGCATCTGGCCCCCGGGCCTTGAGTTTGACATATGTGGTGTAGGCCAGACTTTGGCCAGACTTAGGCCAGACTTAGGCCAGACTTAGGCCAGACTTAGGCCAGACTTTGGCCAGACTTTGGCCAGACTTTGGCCAGACTTTGGCCAGACTTTGGCCAGACTTTGGCCAGACTTTGGCCAGACTTTGGCCAGACTTTGGCCAGACTTAGGCCAGACTTAGGCCAGACTTAGGCCAGACTTAGGCCAGACTTAGGCCAGACTTAGGCCAGACTTAGGCCAGACTTTGGCCAGACTTAGGCCAGACTTTGGCCAGACTTTGGCCAGACTTTGGCCAGACTTTGGCCAGACTTAGGCCAGACTTAGACCAAAGTTCAACTTGCTTCGAAAGCGTGCAGAGCATTAGCCCCTTAACTGCAGAGAGTGAAGAGATCAAATGAAATGGGTGAGAAATCCTAAAAAAGGGTCGTTGTAAATGTTGTACAATTGTAAAGAAACAGTCTGGAACTGACTTTTACAACTCAAGGAAATCTCTGGGCATTTACAAACTCACTTATGAGTCACGGTTATAATCACGATTACACAATTTTTGTAAATGATTATGGCAATAATCATAATTCAAATTTAAATGTGATTAATTGCACAGCCCCAGCTCTTGTAAACATGTGGTTGTGTGGTTTCCTAAAGCTGTTCTTGTTTCTGTGTCTGTGTTTCCTGAATGAAAACATCTGATTCTGTTTTCAAAAGTCAAACCTACAGGTCACTAAATAAAAATAAACATTATAATAAACACTATATATTCTACACATGTGAACAAAAGTCTTACGAGACGAGAGGCTTTGCACCAGATTTAAGGAAAAAGCTCATGATATTACACAATTTTCACATGATTCATTTAAAGTAGATTTATCTGAGGACTTCTTGTCGACTAAATCAGAAATATTCAGTTGGATAAAACCTCGACACGTCTGAACTGAACTAACTAAACCAGTGTGGACAAGTTTTCATGTTTCTGTGGAGAACAAACTGAATCAGATCAAGTTAAAGTGAATAAAACAGAGAAGTGTGAAACCTTCAAAGCTCGTTCTGTTTAATTAAACTCACACTGAATGAGACAATTAACTTTGTAATCTGAAATGAGCCGCGCCTACACTGTAAAAACTACTCTCTCTTTTCTCTTCTCTCTCTCCTCCTCTCTTTCTTTCTCTCTCTCTTCTCTCTCCCTCCTCCCTTCTTTCTTCTTCTTTCTCTCTCTCTTCTCTCTTCTCTTACTCCCTCCCTCTTTTTCTCTCTCTCTCCTCTTCCTCTATCTCTCTCTCCTCTTCTTTCTCTCTCTCTCTCCCGCTTCTCTCTTTCTCTTTCTCTCTCCCTCCCTCCCTCCCTGCCTCTTCTTTCTCTCCCCCTCTTCTCTTTATTTCTCTCTCCCTCTTCTTTCTTCTTCTCTCTCTCTCCCTTTCTCTCTCCCTCTTCTATCTCTCTCTCTCTCTTCCCTCTCTCCTCCCTCTCTCCTCTCTCTCCTCTCTTTCTTCCCTCTCTTCCCTCTCTCTCCCTCTCTCTCTCACTCTCCTCTCTCTCTCCCTCTCTCTCCCTCTCTCCTCTCTCTCTCCCTCTCTCTCTCTCTCTCTCTTCCCTCTCTCTCCTCTCTCTCCCTCTCTCTCCTCTCTCCCTCTCTCTCCCTCTCTTCCCTCTCTCTCCTCTCTCTCTCCCTCTCTCCTCTCTCTCTCCCTCTCTCTCTTCTTCCCTCTCTCTCTCTCTCTCTCCTCTCTCTCCTCCTCTCTCTTTCTCCCTCCTCTCTCTCTCCCTCTCTCTCCTCTCTCTCTCTCTCTCTTTTTCCCTCTCTCCTCTCTCCTTCTCTCTCTCTCTCCACTCTCTCTCTTTCTTCCCTCTCTCTCTCTCTAAAGTCTGAGTTGTAAACCTTTCACTCACATTGTCAGGTTCTCTCAACACACACATTTAAGTTCATTTAACTCATCACCTTTATGACTCTTTACAGTGAAGCTGCTGCTGGAAGTGAGTCGAGTTCTTCTGAGTAAAAAGTCTGAGTCAGTTTCAAAGTTAAACTGCCTCAGAGGAATCACGTTCAGGAGGAAGTCTGGATGATTACAACATACTAAAACAGTCTCCAGACCAGTGCGTCTCAACATGAGGTTCCCCTGATCACGTTAACATCAAGACAAGGTTTGGAAGGTTCAGATGCAGTGACAGATTCTTATTCTTTGGCCTGAAGATGAATTCATGAAGACTTAAAGTTCAAAACACACTCAAACACCAGATTAAAAGGCGGCTGGATCACTTTGAGAGGAACCAACAGGGAAAATGAGGAACAACTCCCGGCTACAGTAAGGATTGGATTTTAGTTTTGTTCAGGGCCATACACTCACGATGACAAAAGTGATTTAGAAATAAAGAGAAGAGAGAAATCTATTGGACAAAATGTTTAAAGTGTGTGTGCAGCTTCTGATTGGTTTAAAGACTGATTTTTTTTATTTCAAGGACAGCACATATTAATCAACATTTGTGTAAATATGCCAGAATTAGCCAGAGGTTATTAGAATGTGCAGTGTTTTATCTGGTTAACCTCAGAAACATGGACTTTTCCAAACAAACGATGGAGCGTCTGAGCGTTTGTTAAGATCACATAAACGGACAAAGTTGCCATTACTGCCTCCATCTGTTATTCAAATTATACAGGTCTGGTTGTTATAGTGATGAGTTTATTTCCCCAGCAGCGTCCCTCTGGAGCTGACGTTCTGATGTTAAATAACTCAGATGGAATGTGACAAAACAGCTGTTACTCTGCAGAACCTTCATGTCTGCAGACAGTCAGAGAAACGTCCAGAGAGATACATGTGTGCAGACAGTCAGCTAAACGTCCAGAGAGATACATGTCTGCAGACAGTCAGCTAAACGTCCAGAGAGATACATGTCTGCAGACAGTCAGCTAAACGTCTATAGAGAATACATGTCTGCAGACAGTCAGCTAAACGTCCAGAGAGATACATGTCTGCAGACAGTCAGCTAAATGTCTATAGAGATACATGTCTGCAGACAGTCAGCTAAACGTCCAGAGAGTTACATGTCTGCAGACAGTCAGCTAAACGTCCAGAGAGATACATGTCTGCAAACAGTCAGCTAAACGTCTATAGAGATACATGTCTGCAGACAGTCAGCTAAACGTCTATAGAGATACATGTCTGCAGACAGTCAGCTAAACGTCCAGAGAGATACATGTCTGCAGACAGTCCATAACTAAACGTCTACAGAGATACTTTATAGACTAAGTATGTCAAAACTAGAGCTGGGCAGTATATCCAATTCTAGAGAAAATCGTGAATGTTGGTTTGAAGATATAAAAATCGGATTCCATTCAGTTTTCAATTTGCAGCCTCGGTTTTCTTTGATTTTGTCATTTTATCTTTATTAACATTTACTTTTTAAACCAGAATAAATGACATTAGTGTCAGAACTATAACGATTTATTTTTATCTAAATAAATCAAAACCCTGATACCAATCAATGCTAAAACTTGTACTGATACCCGATACTCATTTGAACAAGTACGATACTTCTTTAGACTTCAGAGGCCATACCAGCATGCCAAAGCCTGATTCTGTCAGATCTCAGAAGCTAAGCATGTTGGGCCTGGGCAGGACTTGGATGGGAGACACAGTGGGACGACTGGAGGAGAAACTCTGTGTTGTGTCTTTAGACAAGACACTTCACCCACATTGCCTGGTATGGTTCTGGTGTGTGTGAATGGTTGGTGGTGGTTGGAGGGGCCGATGGTGCAAAATGGCAGCCTCGCTTCCGTCAGTCTGCCCCAGGGCAGCTGTGGCTACAATAGTAGCTTGCCACCACCCAGTGTGGGATGAATAAATAATGCAGAATGTGAAGCGTCTTTGGGTGTCTTGAAAACGCTGTATAAATTCAATTATTATTGTTGGCAGCGCAGTTCAGTCACAGAAAACTTCACTTTCAGCAGCAGAAAGAGGATTTGTCCTGAGATCTGCTCTTTCACACACTTACACAGCAAAGTGTGAGCTCTGTCAGTCCAAGAGTTATGTTTCTGCCTTTATGATCGGAGAAACGTCAGTGTAAGTTCTTAAAAATGTCCTTGTGTTAAGTTTGAAGTCGCTCGATGAGCGTGAAGCTCGTGGTGAACAGTCACATCTGACGACAAACGTCTTTCCCTCTAAACTCTCACTAACTGTACTTTTAACCCTCCTGTTATCTTCGTAAGGGTTACACACCTTTGCTCCTCTCCTGGTCATTTTGACTTTGTGGGTATGTTACAATAATGTTGAGTAACTTTTATCTTGTTTTTGTTTTTTGTAGTTGTTTTTGTTGTTGTTTTGTGCACGTATATTTAATTTTTGGAGAAAATTGTAGTAATTCGTGGAAAAAATAATTGCCTTTTTTAAATATCTCTTTAAAATGATGGGAAACAAACTAGCTGAGGTTAGAGCAGTAGTGGTTGTCTAAGTTTGACAGAAATTTTAATCTAATTTTTCAGTATTTTTTCTGGTAAGAAAAAGTCCCTGGCCTGGTCCTCTTGAGTCAGACTGGCTCGGGAAGACAACAGATGCTGGAAGTTTTTATAGGCGCTGCAATTTTTAACAATTTTCAAAATGTGCACTGATTGTTCAGAATGACATGAAAGTTTGATTGATAGAATCAGAGAATTTTTTTTTACTGACAAACAAAACTGGGTCAAAACACCCCAAAGATAACACGAGGGTTAATCATTATTATCATTTAATTTAGTTTATCACAGTCTGAGGCTGTGTCCTGCTCCTCTGAATAAATGATGAAATATCAAACACTGCACATAAAGGCAAATTAGAGCTGCAACAAGTTAACCGATATTCGTTTGTTGCAAGCGTAAGTCAAATATACTGTATAAACAGTAAATGTGTCTGATAAAGAAACAGCCCAGTCTTAATGTAAACGTTCACGAACCAAGTGAATCATAAACTAATAAAAATGTAAAAAGATGAATTAAAAAAAGAAAACCTATAGCCTACTATAATACACAGGAAGTTCAGAATAAAAGCCTTTTCCATTGAATCCAATAAAACCTGTGATTAATATTTAGTCACACAGTTCAGCAACATTACAGACCGGAAGCTCCAAACAAACTGAACCAGGTCAAAGTGGCAAAAATGCTCAACAAACGAATCAATATAATCAAACTTTACCAACTCTCCAGTTAAACGCTGCTCAAATTAACACAGTTTACGCTGAATTTAAGAGTCAAAAGGTTAATTATTGTAGTTTTACTGAAGATAGAGAACAGGAGGAATCTTTTAGAGTAAATATTTGTTTGACACGAGCCGGAGAAAGTGGGACACAAACGGTTAACGCGACAGTTGGTAAAAAAAAAACCGAAGAAAAGTGTCACAAAACTGAGAAAAACACGGAAATCACGCAAAATACAAACTTTTAAACGTATTCAAGACAAACAACAATCACTTTTAACGTTATAAACCAACTTAAAAGCCACAAAAACAGCAGAATAAACCGGAAAACTGTCGGTTAAGTCGGACAATTAGCTAAACACATTTGGCGAAGTGAGGCGTTCATTGTCGTGGCCTAGTTTCGTCACAAAGACTTTTCTCTGGTTAAAATGAAGCTTTTAAACGCGACAATGGCAAATAAAAGGTCACATACTGGTTTTAAAGATGTTAAACTGTCAAACGAACGTGTTTTAGTGGTGAATTTAAAGGTTTTTTTGCCGGATTTCTGTCCCCACACCCAAAAGTTTAGCCCCGGGACACACATTCCTGCTGCTAATGATGATGATGATGCGTTCACGGGCTTTACGTAGAGCAAAAACGTGATTAAATAATATTAAACAAACTCTTACCTTGTCTGTGTGTCTTTGCCTCAGTTCCACATTTGCTTCTTTTGATGTAAAGATGAAGAAAAACTCCGGTAAAGTCACGTTTTTGTTGAAGAATCCTCCGCCTGACCTAACTTGACGTCGCGGCGACGTAAAAACGGGTTTACGTCGGTTTTTAAAGTGTAAAAACAGTCCTGTGAACGTGGATGTGTTTGGGGGAATCTGGAGCGAGTGTCCGGGGTGAAAGGGAGGTTTAAAGTGGCGTCTTTTCCTCAGAGAAACGCAGAACAGACGAGACTTGTGTGTGACTCATTTGAACAGAGCTCTTGTTCTGGAGCAGGCTGGCCACGCCCACACGGACACAGGCCACGCCCACACAGGGGGAATGAATGAAAGGGCATCCGGTGTAAATGAAAGGTACAAACAACACTAAAAACACTTATAATTAACCGAATGTACGCAACAAAAGTCAAGAGATTTTTGTGTAAAATGTGGTGATTTTGATTTGTTTGTCACTTAATTTTCTAATAAAATGCTCTTTTGTCACTTGTTTTGATATTGATATTTTCTTTTCAAGTCTTGAACAAAAGAAAAGCTTCCATTTTAATATGTTTCCTCATCAAAAACATGGCTGCAGTTGCATTTTACTTCATTTAGTTTAACGCAAACCTTCCACATTATAAAGACTGGATTCTTTTGTCATTTTCTAAACAGACTGTTCCACCTCATTAAGTGGTAACACATCATGCTTCATCGTTTAAATCGATTCAACCTTGAAATTGCCTAATTTTACAGCTACAGCTAATGTTTTAACCTTGTTTAAACTGTTTGTTTGATCGTTGCAACAGAAACAGAAATGAGACTTTTTGCAGTAATTTCAAGTGAACAAAAGAAATAAAGCATTCAAACAAACAGGCACAAACTCAGTCTTTTATTGTGGTTATTGTAGGATTGAGTTGAGTTGAGGATAAAACTGCTGTTATTGTTCAAAATACCACACAATGACATCACAAGGAGGATCAAAGCATTTGGAGCAGCCGGAGACAGCAGGAAGAACCAGCAGCACAGTGGCAGAGTGGTTAACGCTCTGGCCTCACAGCAGGAAGGTCGCGGGTTCGATTCCCGCTCGGGACCTTTCTGTGTGGAGTTTACATGTTCCTCCTGTGTCTGGGTGAGTTTCCTCACCAAACAATAACCTTTCAAAACCAATAACCTTTCAAAAATAAGAAAAAAAAAAGTCGTATTTCCAGTGAAATAATCTCCAGTGCAGTAAGAACATGAGACTAACTTAGTTGTTTTATAGTTTCAAGTTCTCTTGACAAGATTTGTAAACAAATCTTTTCTTGATTCAAGTAATTATGGCTTCAAACAGACACAAATGTGATTAAAATAAGTTTTTATCTCTAGTCAGACTTGGTCTTATAAAGAGAAAATCTTAAAATGAGCCTTTTAAGATTAACATGTTTAATTTAAGTCCTTTTATCTAAGTCAGATTTTCCTTTTTTGCAGTGTAGGGGACACTTGGTGATAGTTGGAGGTTGAGGCGCCAGGTGTTCAGGTGAATCTCCTCTGCTGAGCTGCTCCAGAGCTGCTGCTGAAGTCAGTGAAAGATGAGGTATCTGTCTGTGTGAAAGTGCTGATAAAATAAACCATTCATTCATTCATTCAAAGGATTAATCAAGTCAAACTTCAGATACAAATTCTTTTTTAGCGAGAAACACTTTCTCAAACTCAAGCTCTTATAGTTTATCATGTTCTGTTTAAGTTCAGGGCTGTGAGAAAGTTTTGAGCAAACTGCAAATGTGAAAGAGAAAGATAATGTTTGGTTCAGATCATTTATTCAACAGGTATAACTCTGGATCTGTGATTCTGATTCTGTAAAAACCTTGAGTGTGACTGAGAGTTTGTGTTTTGGTGGTTTTTCTCTCACTTCCTGCCGAGGTCGTCCTGAGGTCACTGGCTTTGACTAGACTCTGCTAACCTCAGAGAAAAACACAAAAACACAAACACAGAACAGAAAATGAGGATCTAAGACGTTAAAGTTTGGGTAGATCTAACATTTTTAGTTATAAATTAGTAACTTTTGTGTGTTCTAATAAAACTATGTGTATTTTCTGGATGAAAAGACAAATATATTTGAATTCTATTGAATTAATAAGATAAAACATCAGTTTAATGCCATTGAGTGGAATAAAGGATTTAGATTTCCATTGGAAAAAAAGCGAGTCTTCCCCCCTCCTTTCTTTTCTCTCTTTCTTCTTCTTCTCTCTCTCTCTCTCTCTCTCTCTCTCCTTTCTTCTCTCTTGCCCTCTTTCTTCTCTCTTCTCTCTCTCCTTCTTTCTTCTTTCTTCTCTCTCTCTCCCTCTTTCCCTTCTCTCTCTCCTTCTTTCTTCTCTCTTTCTCTCCCTCTTTCCCTTTCTCCTCTCTCTCTCCTTCTTTCTCCTCTCTCCTTCTTTCTTCTCTCTTTCTCTCCTCTTTCCCTCTCTTCTCTCTCTCCTTCTTCCTCTCTCTCTTCCTCTCTCTCTCTCTTTCACAATCTTCTCAATCAACCCAAAGACTGAAGTTCATTTCAATCAATCCTAAATTGTGACGCTTCCTTCTGTTTATTTCCACAGACAACACTGACGCCCAGTGGCCAAAGTCAGTCACTACAGACACATTTAACTAAACCTACATTAGTGTTTCTCTAAACCTGAGTAAATCCTGTTTAAACGACACTAAACCTGCTCCTAATCTTCTCATTCACATTACAAACACATTTATCTCGTACAAACAGTGAAAACATTATTTACCTGCAGAATTCAGAGACACAGAGTTAGTTTAGTTGAAAACATTTAATCTCCAGCTCTTTGGAACCTAATAGTCTGCTTTAAATGAACAGAACGCACACGTATGTAACACGTATGTAAGTCCGCTTTAATTGAACAAATGAACGTATGTAAGGCCTCGCTCTCTCTCTTCCTCTCTCTCTCTCTCTCTTTTTTCTCTCTTTCTTCTCTCTCTCTTCCTCTCTCTCTCTCTTTCTTCTCTCTTTCTTCTCTCTTTCTTCTCTCTCTCTCTTTCTTCTCTCTCTCTTTCTTCTCTCTCTCTCTTTCTCCTCTCTCTTTCTCTCTCTCTCTTTCTTCCTTCTCTCTTTCTTCTCTCTCTCTCTTTCTTCTCTCTCTCTTTCTTCTCTCTCTCTTCCTCTCTCTCTTTCTTCTCTCTCTCTTCTTCTCTCTCTCTCTCTCCCTTTCTTCTCTTTCTCTCTCTCTTTTTCTTTCTCTCTTACTTCGCTCTTCCTCTTTCTTCTCTCTTTCTCTCCCTCTTTCTTCTCTCTCTCTCTCCCTTTCTTCTCTTTCTCTCTTACTTCGCTCTTCCTCTTTCTTCTCTCTTTCTCTCCCTCTTTCTTCTCTCTCTCTCCTGCCCTCTTTCTTCTTTCTCTCTCTCTTTCTTCTTTCTCTCTCTTTCTTTTCTACCTCTTCCTCTCTCTCTCTTCACGTATTTTAGATAAATCATAAAATACTAAATTGTGACGCTTCCTTTGTTTTTCACACAGACAACACTGACGCCCAGTGGCCAAAGTCAGTCACTACAGACACATTTAACTAAACCTACATGTGTGTTTCTCTAAACCAGAGTAAATCTTGTTTAAACGACATTAAACCTGCTCCTAATCTTCTCATTCACATTACAAACACATTTATCTCGTACAAACAGTGAAAACATTATTTACCTGCAGAATTCAGAGACACAGAGTTAGTTTAGTTGAAAATGTTTAATCTCCAGCTCTTTGGAACCTAATAGTCTGCTTTAAATGAACAGAACGTACATGTATGTAACACGTATGTAAGTCCGCTTTAAATGAACGAATGAACGTATGTAAGGCCTTTAAATGAACACGTGTGAGGAGAAACGCACACGTATGTAACATGTAAGTCCGCTTTAAATGAAGAGAACGCACACGTATGTAACATGTAAGTCCGCTTTAAATGAAGAGAACGCACACGTATGTAACATGTATGTAAGGCCTTTAAATGAACACGTGTGAGGAGAAACGCACACGTATGTAACATGTAAGTCCGCTTTAAATGAAGAGAACGCACACGTATGTAACATGTATGTAAGGCCTTTAAATGAACACGTGTGAGGAGAAACGCACACGTATGTAACATGTAAGTCCGCTTTAAATGAAGAGAACGCACACGTATGTAACATGTATGTAAGGCCTTTAAATGAACACGTGTGAGGAGAAACGCACACGTATGTAACATGTAAGTCCGCTTTAAATGAAGAGAACGCACACGTATGTAACATGTATGTAAGGCCTTTAAATGAACACGTGTGAGGAGAAACGCACACGTATGTAACATGTATGTAAGTCCGCTTTAAATGAACGCACACGTAAAAGGCCTCGCTCCCACAGACACTCACCGAGGAAACTCCACGACGGACACATCCACAGAACAAAACTCAACAGAACAAAGATGGTTTAGACTCGTTAAAGTGCAAACGACAGGTTTTAGAGTTTTCGCTTTGTGAAGGAAACTGGAAAAATCACTGAATCACACTTTAGAATTAACTCAGGTGTTTGTGTTCACGTGATGATGTCATAAGTCTGTTTTCCTTTTAACCCTTTGTGTCTCGTTAGAAAAATCTAACTTAGATAAAATGACTTGAATTAAGCATATTATTGTTAAAAGACCAAAATTGTGTTTTTTCAACCATTTAGTAATAAACATATATAGATCAGTAATTTATCTTTTTTTTTTCTGTAAGAGTTCAATAAACAGCTAAAACAGGAAAAATAAAAAATAAACTACAGTTTGATAAAAAATTCAACCCACCACAAGTCTACAGAGCACTGGGTTTGTAACTGACATGTAAACAGAGAAAATCAAGTCAACAGTTGGAGCAAAGCAGATAAACTTTAGCTTCTCACATTTATCAGACATTAAAATCACACAGTTGAACTTATTACCTTTGTCTTCTTAAAAAAGATGTTTTTGAGTCCGTTTGTTGCAGTTAAAATGTCCTAAATCCTCAACTGTTGTAGCAGACAAGTTTGTAGCAGACAAGCCGTTGCCACGACAACAAAGAAATACATTGAAGAAATGCCACTCATTCTAAATGTTGCTAAACAAAATGATGTCAGTGCATAACCTCTATATGATTAAAAACTCAAAAACGTTGATTATGCATAATATGTGTCCTTTAAAAGTTAGATTCAGGTGAAAAACACAGACGTCTGTCAGACCGGTTCAGACCTGATCCAAACAGCTGAGAGCAGACTGTGGCCTTGTTTTATTCAAACTAGTTTCCCCAGATAAGCAGATAGATTATGAGCAGTAGCAACTTTGACTTGGATGATTTTGTAGTTTTTGTGCAGAAGCTGTTAGCTGTTTTCTCTTGTTCTGTCGGGACACAAGGGTTAAGAAAAACAAGTTTTACCCATTATTGATTATGCTGACACGATTTATCAAAACACCTATGACTCATATCTTAAACCACTGAATGCTCTTTTAACTCTCTCTGTAGATTTATTCTTAAATGTTCTTATCAAACTCACCATTGTGTTTTATTTGAAAGACTCAACTGGTTACATCCATCTAAAAGACGTACATTTCACTGGACTCAGTTCATCTTTAAATGTATTTATTTTAACTGCCCATTTTACCTCAAACAATATTTAAATCCAGTAACATCTTCTTATTCACTGAGAAGCACCTATTGTCTTACTTTGTCTGTGCCACAAATCTACAAAGAGGTTGGACGCAGGGCATTTCAGTTCAAAGCTCCGTCAGACTGGAACAAGTTACCCACATACTTAAGATCCATAACATCTTTGGTTTATTTAAGTCATCTTTATCTGTTCATCTTAAAACTTCTTGTCACTGTTTCTAGTACTATTACAATATTCTGAATAATACACTCCTTTTGTGGTATTTGTTTATTTATTTATTTTTATTTCTATTATTGTTTTTAATTTATTTTGTTATTATTATTTTATTATCATTATTTTATTTATTCATTTATTCTTTAATACAATTGTAATAATGGTAGTACGGTTAATATGAACTTACTTACCAACTATGTTGGTATTGATGTCACTTGTAATGCTGTTTTACTGTTATCTCTATGAATGTCATGACCTTGTATTGGTGCAACTTTTATGTTTCTGTGCATTTACATTTGCAGGAGTGTGGAGAGGTGTGAGTGAGCAAGTGTGTCTTGTCTTGTTTTGTTTGTTTCTTAAATATTGTTTTCTGTATAACAATTGTACTGATTATTATGTACTGTTATACAAGATGGCACATCTCAAGGGGCATTCCATAAATAAATAAATAAATAAAGTTTGAGAAATAAATAATCTTTATCTGTTTTTATTTTCACAGTAAAAGTCTCTAACAGAACATTTGACTCTGGTTCAGGGAAACGGTGAAAATACGACTCGATCTGAGGTTTGTAACAAGAAATCATTGAAATCTCTCCAAAACCGAAGCAATAATGGACAATTTAAACATGAAAAAAGACAAAAAATCCAGCACAACAAGAGTTCAAAGTCATTTTAATCCGACACGTGGAACATTTAGATCTAAACCTGTCAGAGGCACTTCAACAAACTCTGGACTTTCTCTCTTAAACTCGTCTGCAGGATTATTCACGAGCTTCTGAAGACGTAAATGTGTTTTTAAAAGCTCAGAACGTTTCAAAGCTCGTGGATAAAGCCGCACAAACACTTCACAAACCTTAATAAATCATCTGGAAGGATAAAAACATTCAGAAGTCACGTTACGTTTTGTGATAAAAGTCTTTGTTCTGTCGCCGACGAAGATACAAAAAACACAAACACGGATCTGTCCAGAAAGTGTACAATATTCAGAATAAAAACATGAACACTTTAACACTTCTAGAAAAACGTTTAAATACAATCAGTGCAACGCAGACTCTGTCACCGCGGAGACAAACATAGTGTAAAAGTGACACGGTGGGGCTTTAATATAAATCTGAGGTAAAAGAATCTGCAGCTCAGAGAGAAAAAACAGATTCAACAAATGAAATTATCTACAAGAATGTGACACTCAGAGACCCCAGACCTGGTCCAGACCTGGTCAAGACCTGGTCCAGACCTGGTTCAGACCTGGTCCAGACTCTGGTGTTTTGAGCTGAAGAAAATGAATGACAAACGAAGGCAGAAACTAAAGCTGCGTTCAGACCAGAGCGTTGGAGCGTATAATGTGTCTGGTTTACATTAAAGGTGCATGGCGTAAGTTGCAAAGGTTTTGAACAAGGGCGCCATCTTTGGCGTTTTGTGGCACTGCACCCTCCCTACTATCAGCAGCTGAAGACGTATTTTAGGCTTAAAAGATTCTTTTGACACATCGTTACTTTCTACTAAGTATTTCTTGGCTAAGAAGACAAAGTTATTTGTATGAAAAAGTAGATGCTGACTATTTTATTTGTTCTTTTTGACTGATCAGTTTACAAACTCCAAAAGTTACACAAGGAAAGATTATGAGAGTTTCAGGAAAAGCTTTGTTTTAGCGTGAGAGAAAACTGTAAACAAGCTTTTTACAGGACTCATTTCTCATAAACTAAATGCTCAATGACAATTATTACTCTAATAAAACATAAACCTTACCAAGACAAACAGCTAAGTGCTAAGCTACTAAATCTGTGTCTAAATGTGGATGTACTTGGACAGGCCTGAGAGTCTGACCTTCTAATGAAAATAATCACAGATGAACGTCTTATTGATCTCCAGCACAATTCTTCTTTCTCAAAAACATGTCCAAGTGCTGCTCGGCTCTGTCAGTCGGCTCATGCCGGTTGTTTTAATCGGACCTAGGCAAATTTTTCTGTGTTGTGGGGGTTCGGAAGCTAGATGGCAGTATTTACCACTGATTATTATTAATTTTTTTATTAAACAGTTTACAACATTCGTCTGTTGTATAAATCCGAGAGCGTTGGCGAAACAAATACAAATAATGCCAATAAACCAGTGAAGGAGGATTAGCGCGGGAAAATGCGACCAGCGCCACTCACATTTATGAGCCTGTCTGCGCTCAGAGGCGGTTCTGGCCTGCTTGACTCCCTGGGCGAACAAGCTCCTCTGGCGCCCCCCAAACCCCCCTAGCCCGCCCCGAGACCGTTGGAATGCCGCTTGCGGCTTTAATTATTTTTACAATTACTGTATATCCACATCTGTCAAAAAGTGGTAACAATCTGTCAGTAAAATGTGATTTTTAATAATCAAATTGAACTCAGCAGCATTACAGCTTCTGAACCTTCTTCTTGATATTAAAATGGAGAATTAGTGTGCCAGGTAGGCTAAATAATAATTATGACAGTTGGGCAAAAGTCATTATACCTTTATCCTTTTTTCTCTTATTCTTCTTTTTTTTTAACTGAGAACCTGAGGGTTTTGATCGTCTCATTGCACATGCAAATGAAAAATCTATGACTAAAGAGACGACTAGCGTTTCCACCCCCTTGTTTTTAATGCGCATTAAGAAGTATCGAATAAGTCCTGGGAGGTGGAAATGGCAAATATCACATTTAGAATCCTTAATGTGCATAAAAGTTTATACGCTCTCTAGAGGTGGATTTTGTTTTATGCGCATAACGGCTGAAGCAAATTTTGAATGCTGGAAACGCAGTTTTATTTGTTTGCATTAACTCGAGTTTATTTATTCGCATTAACTCATGACGCAAATTAAAACCCACAGGACCCCCGGGTTATGTACCTGCTGCAGCGGCTCTAGAGGAGGGACTTGGGTGATAAACAAAGCCAAAATAATCCACACAGACTGAGTTGTTTTGTCCAAAATGCTGCAGACACGCAGCACCGTTACACCAGAAAAACAGCTCGTTTGCTGAGGTCAGTCGATCAAAACTAACCCGGAGAAACACAGCGCTGTTTGATCAAAAAACTCCGTGAAAGTTTATGTTTGTCCAACACTGCGGTGATTCAGAGCTCGTCCTTTCCACGGCGGAGGATTTGTGTTAAAATAAAGACAGCAGCCTTTTATTTTCGCTGTTAAAAAGATCCATCGCATTAATAAAGTGATAACCGGGTAAAGTTTGCAGAAGACGGAGCATTCTGCGCTAACAACTTAATATTGAAGAATCTGCGGCTGTGAAAAAAAAGTGAAACCAAACAGACTGTGCACGTGGCGCCCTCTGCAGGATCAGCGGTGTTATGACACAGCTCATGACCAAGAACTATTGTGAAGGGACGCGGCCGCCAGTAGAGGGTGCTGTTTCTCCTGGTATAGCTTGACCTGTTAACTGTACATTAGATTGCGTGCGTCCTGCAGCGCTGATGAAGGACTTTTGATTTTTTTTCTCGGCAAATGCCGCCCCCTGGCAAATGCCGCCCTGGGCGGCTGCCCACCTCGCCCACCCCAAAAACCGCCACTGTCTGCGCTTATACAGGCAACCTCGGTAAGTTTACAAACAGAATGGCGCATATCCAGACATGTGCCAATGGACGGTCATTTTATATATCGTAATATTGAGCATCTTAACTTACGCAGTGCACCTTTAACTCAATTTAAACTCGTCGTCTGACCAGTCCAGTCCCTACACACTTTGACAGACACTTTACAAAAACGTGAGGGTCTGGGATCAGAGCGCCGAGGTTCAATTTCGTGGGCGGCCTTTCCGAGCGCTGAGTCAACCAATCACAGAAAACCTGGAAATTCCACCAAAACAGCGACACGATGTTTTCGGAAACATGTAGCGCGAGGATTTTTTCAGTCTGAAGCTCTTGAACACTGTTTACTGCTCAGGTTTTAAAAGGATCCCTGACTATGAAGATAAATATGGCTTAAATGCTAGTACTGGCCATGTTTACTAAAATAAATTGCAAACAAATATATAACCTCTTACTATTTTTTATAAAATCGTCATTGTTTGGAGCCACTGGGAGCAGCCATATTGTCCAGACGCAATGCATTCTGGGTTGATGATGTCAAATGATTGCTTTTTGTTGTTGCCATAGTTGCTCCCTAGGTTGTTACCTTGACAACCACCAGAAGACACAGACAACCATTTGACGTCAGAACCAAAGCAAAATGGCAGCCTCCAGGTATCTCTTTAAACTACTATTTTAATAAAACTACAAATACTTTCAAGGTATTTATCCTGTATTTATATAAGTGATGATATTATAAGAGTCTTAGGGTAAACATGTGATTATAGCCAGGGTTCACTTTAAGGAAGTGATACGTTCATTATTCAAAACTGAAGCACGAGCCGAATCATTTACGTTTCACATCTTGAATGTTTTGAAATGAGGCTTGAAAGACACTTCCGACTTTTAGTGTCACGTGTCAGAATCGCCGTGTTTGACTGGATCGTCCTAACATTGGACAGAGAAATTATTGTCCGAGGCTCTGGTTTCAGACTCTTCTGCATCAAACAGATGTAACAGAATGTGGGAGGGAAGGACTGGTCAGGACTTGAGGTGTCCAGTGCACTGAAATTCTCTTTTTTTGGCCGTCTGCTGCTGCGTCTTGTGATAGACGCTGTTGCACCAGACGCTTTGGCCTCGTCAGGTGTCGACGCGCGAGTTTGGCGCTGCTGAACTTTTATGGCCTGAACGCGGCGTCCTCCAATCAGACATGACTTTAAACCTGCTGTACAATCTGCAGTGTTGGGTAAGTTACAGTAAAATTGTAATACATTATATCAGGGCTATTCAGCTTCATCTTCCAGAGACTAAGGCTTCTGGGCCGAATAGTTGCACAATAAGTTGCTGCTTTTGACATGAGATTTTGCACCAGGACTAGATTGTTTTTATAATGAGAGTAATTAAATATATTTTAGTTTTATTTGGAAAGTGAATTGAGGGGCGGATTAAATTTTTGGAGGGCCAATTTGGCACCCGGGCCTTAAGTTGAATAGGCCTGCATTATATATCATAGTTACAGAGATAAAAATGTAATATATTTGTACTACTGTTTTAAAACTGTAACTGAGTGACAATGTGAGTTACTTTGAGCTCATCACAAAACTAATTCTGTTACATTTACATTGATTACTGGTTCATTTATGGAAATGTGACGTCACAACACATTTTATCATGATATTTGAATCACCTTTAAGTCAACAGACAGTGTGAAGAGTTGTTTTCATTCATTCATTTTCTACCGCTTAATCCCATTAGGGGTCGCGGGTGACTGGAGCCTATCCCAGTGACTTTGGGCCTTAGGCGGGGAACACAATCTTGACTTCGGATTCCACCTAATCTTGAGATCCTGGACCTCGCTCATTGTTCCACTCCAGCCTCTCTTTGACTGGCTGTCTTCGTCCTGCTAGAAAAAGCGTCTATCTGGCTCCACAGACTTAAACTTCTAATTACATCTGGACATACGTCAGTCCTGGTCACATCTACAGCCTGTCCGTCCATAGGAGTGGATCCCTCTTTCACTGTGGTTCTCCTCCAGGTTTCTCTTTTTCCCCCAATGGGTTTTTTTTGAGTTTTTCCTTGCCGAGAAGGAGGGTCTAAGGACAGAAGGAGAGTCTAAGGACAGAAGGAGGGTCTAAGGACAGAAGGAGAGTCTAAGGACAGAAGGAGGGTCTAAGGACAGAAGGAGGGTCTAAGGACAGAAGGAGGGTCTAAGGACAGAAGGAGAGTCTAAGGACAGAAGGAGGGTCTAAGGACAGAAGGAGAGTCTAAGGACAGAAGGAGGGTCTAAGGACAGAAGGAGAGTCTAAGGACAGAAGGAGGGTCTAAGGACAGAAGGAGGGTCTAAGGACAGAAGGAGAGTCTAAGGACAGAAGGAGGGTCTAAGGACAGAAGGAGGGTCTAAGGACAGAAGGAGGGTCTAATCTAAGGACAGAAGGAGAGTCTAAGGACAGAAGGAGGTCTAAGACAGAAGGAGGGTCTAAGGACAGAAGGAGTCTAAGGACAGAAGGAGGGTCTAAGGACAGAAGGAGAGTCTAAGGACAGGGGATGCTCTGGGACAAATTTTATTTGCCACTTTGTTGTTGTAACAATCTGCCTGCATTTCCTAATAATGATTGTTTCTAATTTTACATTGTTTCTGTTGACATTGACCAAATGTTTCACTGTTTGATTTTCTGACAAATCTTGTTTGCTAAATCAACATCTTGTAAAGTCCGCTGAGATAACTGCTGTTGTGATTTGGGCTGTACAAATAAACTGAATTGAATTGACAGTGGCCAACTTGCCGCAGGGTTAGACAGACAAACATTCACTCTCTCATTCACTCACTAAGGGAAATTTACAGTGAAGCCCAATTAACCTAAACATACATGTTTTTGGAGGAAACCAGAGAAAACCCACGGTGACACGGGGAGAACATGCAAACTCCACCCAGAGAGATCGTGAGATGTTGATATGGTCCGACCCGGGAGTCGAACCCACGACCTCCTTATTGGGAAGCCAGAGCTCTAACCACTCTGCTACCGTGCACCAGTTGTTTTCAATAGAATATAAAAGCATCTTACATAAAAGTAACATTTTCATAAGTAATGAGTTACACTACTGAGTTACTGAAAAGAGGAATAGATTTTGTAATGAGTTACTCGTGACACTGGAGGAGGACAGAGACAGACTTAAACAGGACTTTGTCTGGAGGAGGAAGCTGTGCCTCTGTCTCTTTCAACCTGATCTGTTTATGAGCAAAACAAAGTCGAGAATGTAGAGAAGTGCGTTGGGGAGCAAAAGGGATCCTGGTCGTCTGTTGGAGCGTCGGCTTTGAAAATATTCTGCGTCAAAATTCACTTCAACTCACGAAATTAGACACTTCAAGGCTCTGGTCTGAACGCAGCATAAAGGCACTGATGAAGAGACTGACTCTTCCTCACGTGCACGCTCGCGGCTCTCACGTGCACGCTCGCAGCTCTCACGTGCACGCTCACAGCCTCACGTGCACGCTCACTGCTCTCACACACACACACTCACACACATTCACTCAGAATCAGGCCTCTTCAAATTTAAAAAGAAGCAAATGTGAACAGCAGCTGCAGAAGAACGAACAGACCGGAGGGACGAGCCAATCAGAGCACAGATCAGGTCTAAAGAGCCAATCAGAGCACAGATCAAGTCTAAAGAGCCCATCACAGCGCAGATCAGGTCTAAAGAGCCAATCACAGCGCAGATCAGGTCTAAAGAGCCAATCACAGCGCAGATCAGGTCTAAAGAGCCAATCACAGCGCAGATCAGGTCTAAAGAGCCAATCACAGATCGAGAATCGAGCTACGTCATTTTTTAAATAAAGATTGGCTGTTAAGGACTTTTTTAGACGATACGATATTTGTATTTTTAAAATCCAATCACTTTAGCAAAAAATAAAAATAAAGTGTGACATTTTTGAGTAAATATGCAGTTATAATCTTCTCTTTTTTGTTTGTTTTTTGTATTTTTACTGTTTAGTTTGTTCTAAATAACAAATGAAAGAACCTCGTCTGAAACTATCGCTGCAGATGTTTGTCTGTATCGGTTCAAAGTATCGTTAAAATCGGCCGATACTCAGACCGATACCTGCGTTAAAGTCGAAGAGAGTGAAGCAGCAGCAGCTCGTCCGTCCGGCCTGAACGATCTCAACAATCTGAAACATCCATAAAAACATCTGTGATTAAAACCATGTTCACACAAACAAACAAACAAACAAACAAACAAACAAACAAACAAACTTCTGCTGTACAAACACGTTCTCTCTGTACACAGCGGCGTCTCCAGAGAGTCAGGACAAAGACCAGAGAGAGTCAGGCTCCTGTTGCCCCTGGCGACGGCAGCAAAGGCGGCCATCTTGGGAAGGGAAGAGACTAAATCTACCGACTATAATGAATGTTTCAAAGATTTTGGTGGATTTTTTTTGTCTTTCGCTGTTTTTAGATTTAATGAAGTGACAGTTTGTGACTTTCTGCAGCTGCGTTTAATTTATTACTTTAAAAAAACGTCTAAATTATAAAACTTTCTTTGATTCAAGTCTAAGTTTATGAACTTAAAGTTAAGAGTTGAAATTAGAAAAAAAAAAACAAAAAATTCACAAATAAAACCATTAAAAGAACAAATATAAAGTAAACAAACACCTCAAAAAAAAAAAAAAAATAAATGCAAAATAAAAAAAAATAAAATCAATTTCCAAAATAAAAAACTAATTTTGTCACACTATAATAAAGAAAATTTTTAAACAAACATGTTCAATAGAAAAACTTTATATTTTTTTTGTTTTTATTTTTCAGCGCTATTTAAATCCAAAAATGACAAATCTATTTTATTATTACTGACACATTAAGCATAAATAAAGACTTCATAAAGTTTAGTTTAAACCGCTGATGTTATTTAATGTTTTAGATATCCACACTGAACCCTAAGGAAATAACTATAAAAGATTTTAAGCGTTTTCTTTTAACATAATTTTGGGTCTCAATTAAAGCTTGGCTCATAAAGAAGGTCCTGGTTCGACCCGGACCGCCGGACTGCATTTCTTGTGTCTGTGTAGTTTCTTGCCTGAGCAGCCTTACATTGTACTTCTGTTGATGCAGAGGGTCTGCCTGACGTTAGAATAAGTCGTTCCTAAAGAAGTATCCAATCAACGTGGCCATTTGCGATGTGGAAGTTGCTTCACCCATAAGATGTCAATTAGCCTGAGTGGCTCTCTTCGGTTTGAACATGAAAAACAAATGACACAAGTGTTAGGGGATTCAGATGAAATGAGCTACAGATGTTGGCTGTAAAAGATCTCTGCGTTTGTGCTTTATGTACAGGACAATGTTCCTAAACTTTACCTTATTTTACCCTTAAATCAAGAACAGATTTCTTAAAACAAGATTAAAATCTTGTCAAGAGAACTTGAAAGTAGCATTTTCAGCTCAAAACAAGATATTCTGTCTTTTTAATAAAACCAGGTCAGTCAATTGTTCTTACCTCTATATAATTTAATAATACTTTTTTGCAGTGTGTAAGTTGTATCTGAATTTACATTGAGATTTTAAAGTGAAATAAACATTTAAAAAAACGTATTTGGCTAAACTAAATCAAACATTATTTTTCCTGTTTGAAAAATCCACAGCTGCGAATTTGTTTAAGTCAAAATTTAAATGAACTTCTAATGAAACTGTTAAATTCCTCCAGGTTACCACGGCAACAGTCTCTCTCTCTCTCTCTCCTCTCTCTCTGTCTTTATCATAAACGACCGGTTAGCGCCCCCTGCTGTCCTGATCGCAGCCCTGCACATCGCTCACGTCACAAACAGAGCCGCTCTCTGATTGGTCCAGAGTCAGGAGCCGCTCTCTGATTTGTCCTTTGAGCCGACAGCTTTTCTCTCTTTACTCTGATTGGTCCTTAAATACTGCAGTTCTTTTCTCTTCTTCCTGATTGGTCCACAGAGCTTCAGTCTTGCTCTGATTGGTCCTTTTGAAGCAGCAGCCCCTCTCGCTGCTCTCTGATTGGTCCACAGAGCTGCAGCTTTTATCCACTTGGTCCTTTGAGCTGCAGCTTTTCTCTCTTTACTCTGATTTGTTCTTAAAGACTCTACGTCCTTTTGCTTTTCTCTGATTGGTCCACAGAGCTGCAGCTTGTCTGTGATTGGTCCACAGAGCTAGACCCTCCCTCTGAATCTGCAGCCTCTCTCTCTCAGCTCTGATTGGTCCACAGAGCATCAGTCTAGCTCTGATCGGTCCTTTTGCAGCTGCAGCTCTTCTCTCTCAGCTCTGATTGGTCCTTTGAAGCTGCAGCCTCTCTCTTGTCTCCGATTGGTCCGTTTGCCGCTGCAGCCCCGCCCCCCGCCCTCACGCCTCGCTGTAGCCGCTCTGTGTGTTGTTCAGCTTGTCCTTCTTTAGCTTGACGCCGTCCACCAGCTCGAAGTTGTAGTTCTCCAGAGCGGATAAGTTCCTGTCGCTGAGGCTTCCCTGGCGCAGGCGCAGTACAGCACCACGCCGCAGATGGCGCCCACGCACACGCCCAGCGCCGACATGGCGATGATGGTGATGAGGATGGGGTCCAGGGTCTTCAGCATGTTCCCCGGCGCTCCCAGCTCGCTGCTCTCCGACGAGTCCATCGCTAAAAGAGACAAGAAGGAACGCTTAATTGTACGACACGTCTGAGCTTCTCATGCTATTACAGCCGCACACGTAAGAGGCAGAGGGAGGTAATCATTGACTTTTTTGTTCAGGTGACGTGAAGATTAAGTGTGCCAAAATTCAGCTGTTTTCGATAAAGTATTTTTTTTGCTTCCATTTAAATTTTATAATGCGTTTCAATAGGAGTCTTAGTTTTTGTGTTGCTATGGTAACACGCTTGCAGACGAAGGTAGGTAATCATTGGCTTTTTTGTTCAGTGTAATGTGAAGAATATGTGTGCCAAAATTCAGCTGTTTTCGATAAAGTATTTTTTTCCTTCCATTCTAATTTTTTTTCATTTTCAATGGTAGTTTTATTTTGCATCGCTATGGTAACGCACTTGCAGATAGAAGTTTGTCCTCATTGGCTTTTTTTGTTAGTTGGCAGGAATATGTGCCAAATTTCAAAGTTTACGACAAGTATTTTTTTTTCCCTTCATTTTATTTTTTCCATGCGTTTCAATGGAGTTTCTTTTTGCGTTGCTATGTAATGTGCTGCAGATAGAAGTTGTCTTCATTGGCTTTTTGTTCAGTGTGATGTGAAGAATATGTGTGCCAAAATTCAACTGTTTTCGATAAAGTATTTTTTTTTCCTTCCATTTGATTTTTATAATGCATTTCAATGGTAGTTGTGTTTTTGCGTCGCTATGGTAACACGGTTGCAGACAGAAGTTGTCCTCATTGGCTTTTTTGTTTGGTATTGTATGGGTAATCTGTGTGCCAAATTTGAACTCTCTATGACAACATATTTTTTTCCCTTCCATTCAAAATTTTATTAATAGGCTACGTTGGCTTCATTGGCTTTTTTGTTCAGGGCAACGTACAGAATAGGTGTGCCAAAATTCAACTCCTTACGACAAAGTATTTTTTTCCTTCCATTCTAATCTTTTTAATGGGTTCCAATGGCAGTCTTTTTTTTTTTTTGCGCTGCTATGGTAACACGCTTGCAGATAGAAGTTTGTCCTCATTGTCTTTTTTGTTCAGTATTGTATTGGTAATCCATGCGCCAAATTTGAACTTTCTATGACACCAGTAAATATTTTGACCCTGTTCAAGTCCTACATTTTTCCATTGGCTAACATGGGTTTTGCTTATTTTTACATCGCCTTGGCAACAAGCTTGCAGATGTTTGCATTAGTTTTTGTTCAGAAGGTTAAGAAGAAAGGACAGTATGAATTTGAGTTAGACTTTCCTGGTTAAATAAAGGTAAAAAAAATAATAATAAATAAAGTTTTATATATATAAAAAAAAGAAACAAAGTGTTTCATAAACCAAAGATGAGACTTACGCAGGATTACAATCTCGTTTGAAGCGGATGTGCTGATCTCAGGATCTGCACAAAACACACAATTAAACAAGAACAACACTAAAACAATATGTCTGACACTGGATTGTCATGTTTGTAAAGTCAACGGTTTGTAAAGTCGATGGTTCGTGAAGTCGATTGTTTGTAAAGTGGATGGACAAACCTCTGCAGTCCTCTGGGTCGAGTCCGTCCAGAATCTGAATATTATCCACCGCCACGTGTCCAGGACTGTGTCTGTGAGCTACGCCTTCCAACACCACCTGAGAATACAGAGAAGAGATGAGACAACAGCGCCACCTGGGACACAAACCCTAGAATACTGAGAATACAGAGAAGAGATGAGACAACAGCGCCACCTGGGACACAAACCCTTCAACAGACGAAAGAGAAAGAAATAGAGCAAGGCAAGAGACGAGAGCGCCACCTAGGACACACAAGCAACTTTGCTCAACAAAACAAAAAAAAAGAGATATTATTGGCTTTCCTAGATGAATAAAAGTTAAATAAAATTATAGTAAATGAAAAAAGTAATTAAAGAAATATAAAAAGAAAAAAAAAAAAAAAATAATAAAATGAATAAATATGAGTGAAATAAATAAAATAAAAATTTTTTTTAATTTAATTTATAATTTTAAAAAAAGTAAAAAAAAAAAAAAGGGTTAATAAATAAAAATACATTAAATAAAAACAAATTAAAAAACATAAAAAAGCAAAAAAGGTAAAAAAAAAAAATTCTATATATAAATAAATAAAAGAAAGATAAATTAGTATATAAAAATAAAGAAATAAATTGTAATGTTAAGTAAAAAAAAATAAATAGAAAAGAAAAAAAACAGATAAAAATACAGTAAAATAACAAAATAAGTGGAAAAAGTAAATTAGAAGTAAATGAGGAATAAAATAAAAATAAATAAACTGGGATATGTAACTCTGCAGCGCCACCTGGAAACATAACTCGTTTTTAAAAATAAATCTCGACGGGACTTTCCTGGGTAATTAAAAGTAACACTACGTAACTAATTAACTAACTAACTAAATAAATATTGTGTTTATTGTGAGAGTTCATACATGATACGGCGCCGCCCTCTGAGGCAGCAGGACACGCCCCTCTCTCCAGACTCCGCCCCCCTGGTGTCGGAGGATCCACAGAAGCTCCGCCCCCTCGGCCTCGCCCCTCTGCTGTATGCGTAGCGCCCCCGTGTGTCCGGAGTGGGCGTGGTACCAGAAGGACAGGCACAGGTCGGCGTTCGGTGATGTCACAGGCAGACTGACCAATCGGGCCACGCTCTCTCTCTCCCCCACTCCTCTCGCTCGTCCTTCACCGGATCAGACACCGACAGGAACAGGAAGTTACCGGCGCCGCCTGCAGGACAAAACAGGAACAACACACACAGCAGGATTATGTTTAAACTCTACAGAAACACTTTTACTTTTCAGTTTAAGTGAAGCTAAACACGCGGACAGAGACTTACTGCACTTGGTTTGGAAACTTGTCAAAGAAATTAAATCGCAAATTCTTAGTTTGACAAAAGAGCAGGTAAAATAATTTACACGATGACTAGTTCACTTCAGCAAATTTTAATGTGCTTCAGACCAGAAGCGTATTTTTGTTTTTGTCCATGTTCATGTTAAGTCACTGTCAACACTGGGCAAATGGGCCCGGGGGCATATGCAGCCACGACCTGTTTCTATCGCCCCTGGCAATTTTTGAAAACAAAATGCAAAGACAAATTTGGCTACGACAATAAACTTTTAACATTTCAGATTGAATTCACAATGTTTTGAAATAAAGTCAGAGCTTTAAAAGCTATTTTCAATATTAACTTTTACAAGATTAAACTGTAATTTGGACCTTGAACATAATAAATATAAAATCTACTGTATGTTTGTACGCAAACATTTGACTCGTCCAGGTCCAAGTGCTGATCATATTTAGTTGTTGTTTTTTCTCATAAAATTATCACAATAAACATTTTGAGGTTAAGCTAATCATTTTATGAAAATAAAGTTGAAGCTTAAAAAAGTTATGATTTTACTAATAAAAAAAAAACTCATTAATATGAGAAAAAAAGTCATATTTATTTCTGAGGATAAAGTTGACCCCATAAAAAGAAGCAGTTTTATAGAATCAACTTGAAACATTATGAGATTAAGCTCATAATTTGTGAGAAAATTTTAGAATTTGTGGGACACTATTTTATTTGTTCTGGTTGAAGAAATGCATTTGCAATAATGAGAGTTTGTTAAACCGGAGTTGGCAGTCCGGCCGTTCATCGCTATTCTGGGTTTGAATATGGCCCTCCAGTAAAAATATCTGCCCAGCCCTGGAGTAAACCCTTGAGCGTCTTGAGCGTTCGGGTGTATTGGCGTCTGGGGCGTCTGTTGACTCCTTCATGCGTCTGAAAACGCTGCGTCTTGTGAAGTGGAAGCTCAAACCTGCGGCGAACGCAGGAGTTGTGAAAATCCATCTTCAGACGCTTCAGCCAATCCTGGCCTTTGTCTCGCCTGTGCCATGTGACCTGCTGCTGTTCTCCTCTCACACCAAGAGGAAAGGACCACTGTTTACTCACAAAACAAACAAACATGGACCTGATCTGGACTGACAAAGCCTCACATGGATCTATTCTAATGTTTAAACCTGCTGTAGAGACAAACACTTTTACAAACAAGCGAGAACTTAAAGATATAATTAGTTTTTAATCGATCCAATTAAGTAAAATTCATAAAAATATAAAAACGTGTCATGAGCTTTTTAATCTTGTTGATGTGCAGTGATGTCGGTGAGCAGCAGGGGGCGGTAGTGCATAAGGAACAGCTCATGTTTAACTCCTGTTATAATTTAGTTCAGGTTTGTGTTTTATTAAAGATGAAAAACTGACTCTGGGTTGTTCTGAGGTTTTAAGAATCACATTTGAACATTTATCTTCACAGCAGCACAAACGAGAAAACACAGAATGAATCATAACTGAATGTTTGGAGTCATTTTAAAAGCTTTTTACAACTAAATACAACATTGTACAACATCATGAGGCCAATGAGTGACATTAACTTTAATCTTTGTTTTGTTGTAACTTGAAAATGTGAGTTAAAGTTTTTCAAAAATATGTTTTAAATTATCAGACAAACAACTTAAAAATACGAGCGATCATAATTTATTGTTGTAAGTTACAAATATACTGTTTTAAGAGTTGA
>CM076395.1:11533470-11609968 GCA_038363315.1 Mugilogobius chulae
CATGTACCAACCTAATCATCCCACTTCACAAGCACATTCATACTCTAAACAGTTTTTGTGTTAATAGTTCTAAATTTACATAATATTTATATAATAAAATAATTTTTTTGTATTTTATTTCTTGTGTGATATATTTCCTTTGAAAAAAACATAGTTATGTTAAAATTAGAAAGACTTGTAGGCCGTGATGTCAGTCTTTTGTATTGTGAGAGTTTCCCATAGGATTCCATTGGGATTCTGAACCTGCTGTTGGCACACTAGCAGTCAAATCATCACAGTTCCTTTAATTTTGGCTGGATTTTCATAATTTTTCAGTGGATTGAGTTTACTGTTTGCTGAAAATAATGGTGTATTGGTTAATGTCAAAAATTGAAGAAAAAGTTTATTGCCAACAAAGTAAAGATGAAAATACGAGAAAAAAGCGGAAAAAACACATCTTTTTTGGCATTTAATCCATAAAAAATAATATAGAAATGTTTTTTTAAGAGTTATTTTTTCACTGAATTGTATTACTACATGTGTTTTGTGCATGAGGAATGTATTTATTGACAGCTAACCCAATCCAGTAAGGTATACAGGATAGTTTTCATTTTTCTACATTTTTTATCAAAAAATTCAAGATGTTTGCACTAAAATAGCCATAATTTTTTTTCGCGATATTTCCGCCCGAGCAGACCTCTAATTATTGACCCTTAGGGTCAAAGCTAACAAAAAAATGGCAAATAAAAAGTACGGCAGGCCGTGACGGGTTCATCCTTTTTTCAGACGTTGGCTCCCCGACTAAGAGGATAATAGACCTAACAGTGAGATCTGATGCTAGCCTGTCCAAAAACTAACGTTAAAGGTTGTTAGTATTTATTTCTAAACCGATTTTCATCAGTCTCCACACAGCAGTGACGTCAGGTGTTGAGCTCGGGCAGCTCCATTTGTTAGTTACCGAACAGTTGTTCCGAGCAGTTTGAGCGTTCATGTGCATTTTTAACTTGGAACAACTTTTTCCCGAGTTCCCGAGGACCACATGAACGTGGCATTAGTACCACTGTAACAATAGTTTTACTGGTGTTTGATAATAAACCCAAATTGTTCATCTTCAATGAAACATAAAACCCAGTAAATGCACTACTGTATGAAAAACGTCTCATAAATGTCCTTAAATGATTGTATCCAAGTGGTTTGTTGCAGCATAAACCGGTTCAGACTAGTTTAGCCACGTTGCACATTCCTACACTTGACCATTAGCCTTGAAGGTTAGCTTACAACACGTTTCACAAAGTGCTCAAAAACACTTTACAAACTGCATTTCACTTCCTACAACAGTACACAGTGTAACCTCTGATATCTTATAACTCTGATATGTGACATAAAACTGGTGAATTGAGTGTTTACCAACCTGTTAATAAAAGAAAAGAGAGAGCAGTGTTGAGCTGCTTTACTTCACAACGAGGATTGTTTCTTCCTCTGCAGCGCTCACTCTAAGTCTCTATCAACACTGGAGACACAGACATCTACTGGTCAGTGAAGGAACTGCACTTAAACTCAAAAGAGATTACCAAACCACATGAATAGTAATTACATAAAAATGAAATACTCCAAGAAGAAAATAACATTATAGAGGGTGACTGACATTTTTCTAGCCTCTACACTCCCTCCTACATGGGAGTGTATTCTATGGTTGCTTTTCTTTGACTTTTCTAGTGCCTTCAATATACTCCAGCCCTTTATAGGATGACCATATTTTTTAAATTAAAAACTAGGACATACACAACTTTTTGGAAAGGGTATTGAACATTTGGTGAAAATAGCGGATAAATAAATATATTTTTATGCACTTAGTCAATTCATGGCTCATTCACACACATGGAAATTCTCTTAATTTATTAATTTATTTGACCTTCATTTAACCAGGGAAGTCCCACTGAGATTCCGAATCTTTTGCAGGGGAGTCCTGGGGGAAGGGTCACGGGACTTCTGTCAGTGCAAAGTGGTGAATTTTTTTCTCGTGCTTTGGTAATTTTCAAGTACAGTTTTCTCGTTTTCGACAAAATAAATAACAATATATTCCATCCTTCACTGTTGAAAAGTGTCAGAGTGGTCAAAAATCAGGACAACTGGGACATGTCTTGTAAAACTGGGAAAAAGGGACTGAATCAGATGAAACAAGGAGCTAGCTCTGTGGTTGCACTTGGACCTCTGTGGAGAAGGTGGTGGAACAGAGGACTCTGGCCAAAATACGAACCATGATCCTGTCCAATGAAAGTCAGCCTCTGCATTCAGTCTTTTCCCATCAGAGGAACTCTGTGAGCAGGAGGCTCCGCTCACTGAGCTGCTCCACAGACAGACTGAAGAATGAGCCATAAGACTGTATAATGCAGCCATCTCAATCTCAGACAGAGGAAGGAGAGGAGAGCTGCCCTGAACTGTCATTGTTTCAGTGTCTATAACAACTTATTAACATAGAGCACATTTATTCATTTATATTTATTAATTTTACTGTTTTTAGTGCTCTCTTTTGTGTGAGAATGCAGGACTGAATGAGATATCTGTATATCTAAAGATGTTTTCACACATGTACCAAGAACTAGTTCCAAGATTAGTCCAGTCCCTGTTTATGTATCATTGAGACACTTGGTAGTTTTACTTTTACTCGACTAATCCATTGATAGCACATGTCTTAAGTCGACCAAGAAGATCTAGAGTCAACCACAGCACAATTTTTCTCCAACTAATACATTTAAAGACATGTTTGTTTGATTTGAAAACTATCATCAGAATATTGAGTCGCCCTGCTGTTATCAGAAACAATACATTTTTGTAATGATTACTTTAGCACAAGCAAAGTGTTGAAAACAGTCTCTATTCAAAGAGTTGATCAGTGGGTTTGAGATGCTGCGAACAGTGTTTTGTAGTTTGATATTAGATCAATTAAGACTCGTCAAACTTGTGACTGATTCATTCTCACAGTACATTACATAAACCAGTGACAGGAAAAGTCTTCAACACATGGAATCCACAGCATGACGTAATGACTCCCTCTTGTGGCCTGACTCTCTCAACTCTCTTCAGCAAAGTGTCAATATCTGGGTCAAATATATCAAATACACTTCACAAATCAGAATGTAAATGTATATTTTTCAGATGCAGGGGCAGTGGTAACAGAGGAGAAACCACTGACATGGACCAGGAGTCAACGGAGCAGCAGGTCACCACATTTCTTTGCACTAAAGGAAGAAATATTGACAGAAAAGACATCGAAGCCTGCCATCTGCTACCAAGAAGAGACAGATGGACGTCCAAAAAATCAACGTACTCAAACAAGAGAAAGAACTGAACTTTTGTGTGGAGGTTTTAACATTGACTTATTGAAATGTAATGAGCATAAAGCATCAGAAAACTTCAGAACTTTATTCAACTGTACTTTTCATGGGTCCAAACAAAGAAATGCATTGTTACTGTGAGCAGGCTTGTCTCTGCGATGAGAAAGCAGCAGGTGTGTTGGAGAATGAGAGTTGGGAAGGGCATCTGTTTGGGGCCCTTTAGGTTTTGGGGCCCAAGGCAAGTGCGACCTGTGGTAAGTCAGCCTCTGTGTGAAGTGTGAACCTCATGAGAGAGTCATTCACCTGTAGGACCAGTGTCCAACTGTTTCTGATGCTTTGGAGAAAGATTTCAACGGAAGAGAATGAATAATTTATGATGTGTGAATGTTTATTGCATTACAGACTTATCTTTATGTAGTGTTTTATTATTACTGCATTATCTTGATACCGGCCTTAAAAAGACGGCACCAAAATATGTAGTTTAAAGATTTATCTGACCGCTGTAAGGTGAAACACAGAACAGTCAGTACAGATAAAGCTTCATATTTTGATAAATAGAATCAAATAGAGATAAATTGTTCGGGGCACCACTCACCAAAGTGAGAAAAGTTGATTCTAATACCAAATATTTTAATTAATTAACAATTTATTGATGAGGTTGTAAGATCTTTTCACATTTCCATTGACTCCATTCTGAAAATTACTCATGCACTTTACCAAAATAAGGTGGTTTATGAAGATTTATTGACCAGAAAATGACATACAGTGTTTAAATAAAGTATGCAGATGAGTTTCCTAAAATGCACAATAAAGAGTCTAGACTGTTTTTCTAAACCTATTTGCATAAACTGTGTCTACCAGCCAATGTGACAGTTTTTATTTCATATGACCAGTCAGAGGGCTGATGTCCTTCGTCTCTGTAGTGGTCACGCTGTGAGAAGATGGCTGGACTGCACCGGGCACGTCATGGCTGGAGTGCAGGGAAAGCCAGGTTGAAGTTGCAAAAATGTCCGTTGCTTGAAATTGCCTTAATGTTCACATCCAAAAATGTGGAGAGAGATGGCGTTTAGGGCGTGGGCCCAAAGGAATGTCTTTGTTTTCCATCTCTGAGTTGATGTTGAAGATTCTGAAAGTTCCTCAAAAAGAGCAGTTTTGACTTCCTGGATCTTGTGCTCTTTGCGTGACTTACGAGAACCGCTGAGTCCAAAAGATTTGATCCAGAGGCTGAAAGTTAAATGCTGTTCTTCTCCATTTTCTGCACTGAGGCCTGTTTCAGGTGCACATGGTGTCCAAAAGTGACCGCATGAGAGAACTTCCAAACTGAACTGGGTTGCAGGCAAAAACTGAAGTGAAGTGAACTGCTGAATTGGGTGTTGCTTCTTCTGGGCAAAGTCCTTCCCACTTTTGGCGGGAAGATTGTCCAAAAAGTGAAGCCTGTGATGCTCTGGGGATGTGCATTTGTGTGAGACCTGATATTTTCAAGCCTCCATTGTCCTCAGCTTTCTTAAGTCCGAGCATTCCACACACAGGCACAGTATACTTGTACTGTCTATACACATTATTGACATTGCCACACTTTGTACATGGCAATTCATCCTGTGAAAAAGTTCTGCATTAATAGTCTTTCTCTAATTAATTAATAATCTTTCTCCCAAAAACCATCTGTTTTATCAGTGTTTGGTTTGGGTCGTGCTGGACTTTGCCCTATGTCACCAATCAATCACAATCACATTCCTGTGGAGGGGGGATTGAGCAACTTGTCCTGGGTTTCAGAGGACTTTCCAGCTTCCAAAAAGTGCCAAAATGCTGAAACTTGTCAATGATCAGATGTGCAGTTATTGTTCCATTACACTTTACATAAAACTGAATAAACTGAAAAACTGTGTTACACTTTCCCTTTTTACAGCGTCACATCTGCCCTGCAACTTACATGATCTGTGTCATTTCATAGTCACTATTTACATCTTTACACAAGCCAACACACAACTTATAGGTTTGCATCATAATATATTTTCTTTAGAACATCTTTTGTAAATGTAGCCTATATGACCAGCAGAAGTGGTAAAATAAAAGTGAGCCAAAAGTGAGGTCAAACTAGGATCTGATTTGGTCCTTGAAGTGGAGCTGAGATTTGTTCACCATATTTAATAGAAAACAAGTTTGTTATTATAATGTTTATGTAACTTTTATAGAAGTGAACCTGCTCATTTGCATATGGTGCTCACTCTGCTCCGTGTGCTTCTGATGCCGCAGCAGACGGACAGGACGGGAATATATATTTACAGAATACTTCTCTTTCTGTGACACAGGCTGTGCTACAGATGAATACTTGTTGCATCTGTGAGCTTGAGTTTGTCCCTGCTCTGTGGAGGAGTTTAGATCTGCTTTGTACATGAGTTTAAACTGTTCACAGCTCACATACTGTATTACATATTTAGCTCAGCTCTTTATATAGCAATAGTAACTTCCCTCAAGGTTAGTCAGTCTTATTTTTGTGCTGAAAACATTGATTGTACATAGAAATCATTCTGTAGTCTGTCTGGGTGTTGTAGATTTCTGGTTCCCGCTGGTGAGGAGGATTCAGAATCACCAAAGCAGCGACAGCTCCTTCTCCTCACTGCTCCTCACAGCTCCTTGGTCCTTAGAGTTGACCTCTCTCAAAGATGAAGGAAAAGGAGAAGGAAGGAAAAGGAAGGAGGTATTTCTATCTCATTTCTGCTCACAAGCTGTGCATCTTCAATACTTCCACCTGTGGAGAAGCAAAGATCAGAAATGATTTAACTCAACCTGGTTAAGGCTGTGTTCAAATGGATACAGCAAAAATGATATATATGTTTATTTTTTATACCATATCATATCATATTCTTGTTTGTAAATGAATTCTGTTGATTTTATTTAACAACGTAGACAACTTAACCTGGCCAGTCAGATGGTTTATCTCGTGATATTTGTGAATTCACAAACACAAGATAATCCATCTGGCCTTCCCGCCGAAACGACCGTCACATCACAGCAGTGTGGTTTTGAGGCCCAATCACATTGTAGCAGGGTGGGCTAACACGGGCGGTTACCCCGGCGACGCCGCTGAGTCTGAGTCCGAAGCTAAACAATTGGATGGTGGTTTCCGTGGATGCTAAAATCGCTTTTGATGCGGTTTTAGCAGAAATACAGAGTAATTTCTTTTTGAAAGAAGAGCAGTATGTGTTACACGTACTTGTTCTGACCCACGCGTACATTGGATACACCATTACGAGCTGTTGCTGTGATTGGCTAAGTACAAATAAGGTAGGCCCCACACCCAATCAGCTCGAAGTATTTCACTAAACGCCCCGCCTTTTCTCGAATGCTTTCAGCGAGTGAAGTCCCAGATGGATATAGTGAGAACTCAGATAGGAGTTCAACACAGATCCATCTGGTGTGAGCCAGGTTATAGACAACTATTTTTGCAGCTTAATTACTTGGATGAACAAATATCTCTCCACTCAGGCTGCAAACTTTTTCTCAGGACTGGTTTTTACTTTCATAAATACAATACTCACTTCAGTGTCTCCAGTCGACTGTGAGAGCTGTGTTCAAGCTCCAGGAGCTCCTCCACATCTGATTCTGTCAGTCTGTTAAAACCCAGTTCAGTTCTGTGAGATGTGAAGGGTTGGACTTCAGAGCTGAGGCCAGAGAGAACAGCTCATCTCTGACAAACCACAGTCACGCAAACTGAATAAAGAAAACATGATTGGTTAATGTCCAGACAAACACAGACTGATTAAAAGACATTCTTAAAATGTAAAAAAAATGACATGGTGTGACCACCTTTTTCTGATTAAATTAATTAATTAAATTTTCTACTCTTAATCAGTCGTTTCTCAAATACATTTGACTCTGATGTGAATCATTTTTGGATCAATACTTTACTTTTATTTAATCATATTTCTCATGAGGTAAAACTCTTTCTTGACTCAAAGTTTTGAAGTGTTTTCTGGCAACAGCAACAATAAATATAAAAATATGTTTCTTTGTATCTTACCTTCAGAGATGATCACTATTTCTAATCTTTGAGAATTGTTTTAGGAAATATATGAACTGTATGCTGTTCTTGTTTTGCTCCAAATACCATGAACTTCAAATGATAAATGCCACGTTATGACCAAACAATTCCTCTGTTACACTTACTTCAGAGCAGTAGTTTCTCCAAATACATTTGACTCTGATTGAGTCACCACTTTTTACTTCTAATATTAATATATTATTTACATGCAACGGTATTATACATCAGAACAACTACTGTCCACTCTGTCCAACTGTGACGACAAGTTCAGACTAATACTAGAGCTTATTGTGTCTGAGCTCTTTCTGAAAACTCTAAAACATGACACAAGTAAGAGACAGTGAACTGACCTGAGATCTCCAGTCGACAGTCTGGACTCTGCAGAAAACCACACAGATGAGACACTCCTGAATCATACACTCTGTTACGGTCCAGCTCCAGGAGTGTGAAGGGTTGGACTTCAGAGCTGAGGCCAGAGAGAACAGCTCATCTCTGACAACCACAGTCACGCAAACTGAATAAAGAAAACATGATGTGATTAATGTTCAGTGTTCATGTTTGGAGGGTTAAATATATATATACAGTATATATATTATGTATGCCCCATGAAAGAGGCTGAATCTATAGAGGGATTTAGAGGGAGGTGATTCATTCACAAATGTTGATTTAAGCAGAACTTTTGTTTTCTCACAGTGTTAAACTCTTTTAGTTAGCTGACAACGGTGCTTTTTCGACTTGTTTCCACTGTTTGTGTCTATAGTATGAGCGGCGGCTCTTTCTGAAGGCTGGGTGCGTGCACATCGCCAGTGATGATAAATAAAAAATCCCCCTATATAATCTGCATTAGAAAGTAGAAAAGTGCTGCTGCCTCCTCGTCTGTAGCACAGCTTATGTTGGTTTAAAGATGGACAAAAAAATTGTTTAATCACATAAGCCTCATGTTTTTCCTAAAGACATTTCATTGTAGTGGCTCATATTCTTTCACCAAAACGTTGAACAGACAAAAATCACACTGACATGAAGTTTAATTTAGAAAAAGGACGTTCTCTCAAAAGTTTCTCATCAAACGCTGAAATCTAATGAAAACAGAATTTCAAATGCCTAATAAAAAATTTCAAAAATGAATGTAGAATAACATTGAATAACAATCCTTATTTTAAATGAAAGTAAACACTTGTAGGTCTAATTTGGTGTACAACATGTCATGATTCCAGTTGCACAAAGTTTTTTGTGGAGTTGTAAATATTGCTTAAAATGAGCAAAAAGGCCTGGCAGAGAAGGAGGGTCAAAGTGAGAACAGGGCTGGCACTGAAAGAGTTAAAAGCTGTTTCTGAGTCTGATGATCTTTTTGGGGAAACACCTGAAGTTGTGCATTTGACAACATTTAAAGGTCCTGTTATGTAAAACCAATGATTCAATGATTTGAACCTTGTTCTAACTCCATTCCCTCATCATTAGTTTACTCACAGTTGTATTTGAACTGATTCCTGTATGTTTGAGTGTCAGAAACTCTCTGTTCTTCACCCTGCACACTTGTCTGGATTTACTTGTTATAGTTCAAACATTAATCCTCAAAGTAAAGCATGTGTGGTTCAAAACTGTCTCATAGTCACTTTCAACAGTGAAAATGAGTCATTTCAAATCTGTTACTTGTTCAGTTAAATGTTAAAGTGAAGAGGCGGGCTTAGTTCTGCAGTTTTAAACAGGAAGTCACTGGAGCTGTTTCTATTTTTAAGCCGTTTTACATCAATTTGGGTTTTACAGTGAACAAAGTGTTAATTGCTGATCTACATATGTTCTAGTTTATTATAAAGAGTTGGAAAAAACACAATAGGCCTCCTTTAAATTCCAAAACTATTCTTGCGTTATACTTGGTTTGCACACATATATTTTACACTGACTTGAGTCATTTCTTGGACCACTCCTTTTTACATGTAGTATTATTACTCAGGTACATTTATTTTCCACTGCCCAATGTGAGCTTATTGTGTCTGAGCTCTTTTCTGAAAGCTCTGAAACATGACACAAGTAAGAGACAGTGAACTGACCTGAGAGTCTCCAGTCGACAGTCTGGACTCTGCAGAAAACCACACAGATGAGACACTCCTGAATCAGACACTCTGTTATAACCCAGCTCCAGTTGTGTGAGATGTGAAGGGTTGGACTTCAGAGATGAGGCCAGAGAGGAACAGCTCATCTCTGACAAACCACAGTCACACAATCTGAATAAAGAAAATATAATGTGGTTAATGTCCAGAAAAACACCAACTGTGATTAAAAGACATCTAAAAATCAGATAAATGTAAGAAAAACATAAAAACTGATTTATGGGTGATCACCTTTTTTTATCACATTTTCTAATCATAATCAATTATCGTTTATGTTTTGTTCCAGTTAAATAAACTTCAAATGATAAACCTCATGTTTTGTTCAGACAATTCCTGTCACACTTACATCAGAACAGTCGTTTCTCCAAATACATTTGACTCTGATGTGAGTTATTTTTTGATCAAAACTTTTTACTTTTATTTAAGTCATATTTCTCATGAGGCAAAACTCTTTCTTGAATCAAAGTTTTGAAGTGTTTTCTGGCAACAGCAACAATAAAATATAAAAATATGTTTCTTGTATCTTACCTTCAGAGATGATCACTGGTTTCTAATCTTTGAGAATTGTTTTAGGAAATATATGAACCTGTATATGTTTGTTCTTGTTTTATTCCAATTCCATAAACTTCAAACAAACTTCAAACAAATCAAACTTCCTTTGTTACACTTACTTCAGAGCAGTAGTTTCTTCAAATACATTTCACTCTGATGTGAGTCGTTTTTGTAGAACAGCGCTTTTTACTTGTAATATTAATATATTATTTACAAACAGCAGTATTTTTACATCAGAACAACTACTGTCTATCTGTCCAACTGTGACGACAAGTTCAGACTAATACTAGAGCTTATTGTGTCTGAGCTCTTTTCTGAAAGCTCTGAAACATGACACAAGTAAGAGACAGTGAACTGACCTGAGAGTCTCCAGTCGACAGTCTGGACTCTGCAGAAAACCACACAGATGAGACACTCCTGAATCAGACAGACTGTTATGGTCCAGGTTCAGTTCTGTGAGATGTGAAGGGTTGGACTTCAGAGCTGAGGCCAGAGAGGAACAGCTCTTCTCTGACAAACCACAGAGCTCCAATCTGAATAAAGAAAACAAGATGTGGTTATTGTTCAGAGAAATATAAATTTCTCTGGACAAGTTGCTCACATTGCCCGAATCTGTGGCAAAGTGAGCAACTTGTCGAACATACAGTGCCTTGCGAAAGTATTCACACCTCTTGAACTTTTCTACATTTTCTCTTATTATGACGACAAAAATCAAACATATTTCACTGAAACTTTGTGTGAACGACCAACACTAAGTTGCACACAAGTGTGAAGTGATCTTTTTTTTTTTTTACAAATAAAAAGCTGAAAAGTAGGCGTGCAAAATTATTCACACCCCTTTTCTTCTGAGTGCAACACATTACTTATAGAGGCTTTAGAACAGGGGTGCCCAAAGTGGGGCCTGGGGGCCAAATTCGGCCCGCCAGATGTTTCAAATTGGCCCGCAAAGGGTTGTTCAGGTTTGTTAGGACTAACTGTTTGATTAAATTTTTTGCTGAAAAGACTGTCAAATGACAAAATACATGTGCAATCTCTTAAAACGTGTTAATACAAGATGTTTTAATCTTCATCTCTTCTTAAAATGTTTTTTTAAATGCCGAACAAAATTATGTTTGGCCCTTGGCACCCTTCAATACAATACATTTTAGCCCGCGAAGAAAAAATCTGCAAATTTTGGCCCACCAAGGAAAAAAGTTTGGGCACTCCTGCTTTAGAAGGTTCCAATGTTGACCTAACAAATAAATAGAGTCCACCTGTGTGTAATCTACTCTCAGTATAAATGTAGCTGTTCTGTAAAAACCTCAGAGGTTTGGGGGAGCGGTCAGCACCATGAAGACCAAAGAACACACCGCACAGGTCAGGGATAAAGCTGTGAAGAAGTAAAAAGCAGGATTAGGTTATAAAAAGATTTCCAAGGATCTAAACATCTCACAGAGCACTGTTTACAACATCATCCATAAATGGAAGGAGTATGGCACAACTGCAAACCTACCAAGACCAGCCGTACACTTAAACTTACAGTCTGAACAAGGAGAAAACTGGTCAGAGATTGCCAGAGGTCCGGTGACTCTGGAGGAACTGCAAAGATCTACAGCTCAGGTTAGAGAATCTGTCAACAGTACAACTTTTAGTCGTGCACTACACAAATGTGGCTTTATGGAAGAAAGCCATTGCTGAAAGAAAGCCATAAGAAATCTCGTTTTCACTTTGCCAAAAGCCATGTGGGGGACACAGTAATCATGTGGAGGAAGGTGCTCTGGTCAGATGAGACCAAAATTGAACTTTTTGGCCAAAATGCAAAACGCTATGTGTGGCAGAAACCTAACACTGCTCATGACTCTAAATACACCATCCCACGTTCAAAAATACAAGTGCCAGCATTATTTTCTGCACATGCTTTTCTTCAGCAGGGACAGGGAATATGGTCAGAGTTGATGGAAAGATGGATGGAGCCAAATACAGGGCAATATTGGAAGAAAACCTATTGAAGTCTGCAAAACACTTGAGACGGGGGCGGAAATTCATTTTTCAACAGGACAACAACCCCAAACATAAAGCCAAGGCTACATTGGAATGGTTTAAAACAAAACATATTCATGTCTTAGAATGGCCCCAGACCTAAATCCAATCGAGAATCTGTGGCAAGATCTGAAAACTGCTGTTCACAAACACACTCCATCGAATCTGACTGAGCTGGAGCTATTTTGCAAAGAAGAATGGGCAAAAAAGATGTGGAAAGCTGGTAGAAACATACCCAAAGAGATCTGCAGCTGTAATTGCATCAAAATGCGGTTCCAGAAAATATTGACTACACGCCTACTTTTCAGGTTTTAATTTGTAAAAAAAAAATAGATCATGTATGACTGTTGCCTGGGATCCAGAATGGCATTTATCTGTATTTTTACACAGAGAAAATGTCAGTCTGGTCACCCTCCCCTCCAAGGGCGTTTCCTTCGAAATCCAGATTGTACCGTGCAATGAAAATCGTTTATTTCAGTCACGTGGTTTAGCTAACAACGTCCCTGCTGTGCGCAGCGCGCATAGGCACCGCGGCGAAGGATAAACAACATGGCGCACCGGAAAACCGAGAGTTTGTTCCATTCACCGGTAAATGCCGTTTTAAATTACCAAAAAGACATCGCGTCAATAGTTGTGTTCAAGATGGTCAAGGCAGTGCAGTCGGCTCGAGCCGGTAAGGGGACCGCCCTTACCGGCAGATGACAGCGCGAGAGAAATCCCAACAGCTTACGGCACTAGAAGCCTTTATGCTCTTCTCTGATTGGTTCCCTCCGCTGTCTGTTAGGTGAGCTTTGTTCCACCCTAGAAATCCAGTTGACTCGAGGGCGACCAGACTCATCCGCTGGTGCAGCGGTGAGTGTGGTCATAATAAAAGAAAATGTAAAAAAAGGGGTGTGAATACTTTCGCAAGGCACTGTATATAATAGGGGGGTTTGGGGGTCATCCCCCAATAAAATTTTAATACATTTTGTGTTGTTTCTGGCATTTTGAAGCATTTTAAATATAGAATTTTAGGTGGAAGTTGAATAGGCTGTTACAAATAATAGTATAGAGCAGGGGTCTCCAACCTGTAGCTGGGGAGCTACCAGTAGCTCGCCACCACCTTCTAAGTTGCTAACCAATGGATTTTAGAATAATACAAATTATACTTTATTACTCCAATTTTATTTATTACATGTCTATTTCTACTGTAAATGTATCTTTAAATCCATAATTGGGTCCACTTCTAAATAGATAATGGCTACGTTTTCATACAGGGCTTTCTCAATTTTTGGTCATCGCTAAGGGTAGTAGCCCGTCACCAGTTTTCTTTTAAAAGACTAGCTCTCCTGGTAAAAAAGGTTGGAGACCCTTGGTATAGAGCAGTGATTCTTAACCATAGGGCAGGGGCCCAAAGTTGGGCCGCGAGCACCTCCTTGAGGGCCACAAAATCAGTAAAGTACAATACATTTAATAGGAAATTGGGCCCCAGGTTACTTTCTACATGATTATTCGGGCCCCGAGGTCAAAAAGGTTAAGAACCCCTGGTATAGAGTAATGATTTTTTGTCATGTTTAAATCACAGGCTCAGTTTTTACAGGGACTTGATGAGAATTTACAGTTTCCTCAACTCCTGCCTAAAAAAGGTGTAACTTTTTTAGCTCTGAGGCAAAATATAGAAATTGTACTATATGAAATGGCCATTATTTTTCACCTTTCTGATTTTCATTGGCCCACCGATGAGAGGCGAGTCAGATGCAAAATGAATAAGCTCACGCCTGTCAGCGTGTGTACGCTGAAAAGTCTGGAGAGGTCAGTACAGAACCCGATTTTAAGTGGCTTAAACAATGATTTTGAGTCTAGAAGTAGTCGTTTCAGTGGGACTACTTTTCTGTGCGTAACATAAAGCTTGGTTTATGCCTCCCGCACGTGAAGTCCGCACGGAAATTAGACGCATGGACTAGAGCGGAGCAGACGCTGACAGTGTTTATAGTTTCTGTGTGTTTCAAGGGCAGTAGGGAGCTGCCATTGAAAGCCCGTTGATTGCGCGTCAAGTATGAAATAAGCTTGATGCTTCGTATGTAGTGCATTGCTTTGTACTTTTTAGTGCTTTTATATTCCATTTAGTCTGACAGACTATGGCTTTTGCTCCGTGAATATGAGACAGATTTGAATAAAATGAGGACAAATAAGAAGCTACAGTTCTGTAGAACAGCACTGAAAGTTCAAAACGCTATCTGCTTGTACAACAGGTCTGCACTGAGTGAGTGAGAGTGAGTGAGTGGTGAGTGAGAGCGAGCGAGCGAGCGAAAAAGAAAACAAGCCAGGGAGAGAGAAAAAGAGAGAGCTTTGTGGCCGTTCAATTGCTTATTAAAAAATTGCTTATTGCTGGGTTTCACATTCTAGAATTCTCGTCAGTTAAAAGCCAGATTGGGGGCAAGACACAGTTTTTCCTATTAATAACATTGGACTTTGCCAAGAAATATATAAAAAATGATTTAACAATTTAAAAAGTGATGATTTTTGGGGTGACTAGACCCAATAAACTTTTGAATTGCAAAAATAAACAGCGTTTAAACAAACTTCATTTTACCTGCCCCCAGTCTGATTGAAATAACATTAGACTGTAGAATGTTGTGATGTCATCTGAAACCCAGCAATAGAGGTTATGCACTGACATCATTTTGCTTAGCAACATTTAGAATGAGTGGCATTTCTTCAATGTATTTCTTTGTTGTCGTGGCAACGGCTTGTTAGCTGCAAGTTTGTCTGCTAAAACAGTTGATGATTTAGGACATTTTAACTGCAACAAATGGACTCAAAAACATCTTTTTTAAGAAGAAAAAGGTAATAGGTTCAACTGTGTGTGATTTCAGTGTCTGATAAATGTGAGAAGCTAAAGTTTATCTGTTTCACTACAACTGTTGACTTGATTTTCTCTGTTTACATGTCAGTTACAAAGTCAATGCTCAGTAGACTTGTGGTGGGTTGAATTTGTTATCAAACTGTAGTTTAGTTTTCCTGTTTTAGCTGTTTATTGAACGTTTACAAGAAAAAATGTCCTTTCTCTCCATTGATTCTCATGCATCCTTGCCACTCAGCACTCACAGATAGAATGCTGTGACGTCACCTGCATAACCTCTATTGCAGTGGTTGTGGCCCTAAACATTTGTTTATAATGTTTATAGCACGGTCCGGCCCTGGGTGTGGAAAAGCAGAACAACCGATTCTGTTAACTCTTTCCCTGCCAATGACGTCTGTTTCAGTCATAGACCTTTTATTCTCTGTGGTGATGTCGGGCTCTCTGATGCTATGCTGACATTGCCTACAGTTAAGCCCCTTTCACACATAGACCCTTACACGGTAAAGTTCTTAGTATGTGGTCAAGTGTGAAAGGCTCCAGAACGGAGACACGGTATATTTTGTCCTGGCATTTGATCGTGTCGATACCTAGTAATATTACCGGGAACAGTCGCGGGACTAGTCCCGTGTTGACATGTGTGAAAGCAGAATGTGACTGCCGGTGCAATCACCATGGCAACAGAACAACTCACAGCCAGAAACACATAGGCTCTTTGCTCCTACTGCGCTTCAGACCAGCCTTAAATCTGAGGGATTAAAAGGATACGATATATCCTGCACTACTCTTGAATCATCTGACCTTGTCACAAAGAAAACACTTTTTTTATTTTAATAGAAAGCTATAAAATACGTTTGCAAACTCACCGAATTTATGCGTGGTCAGAGTGAAGTCCAGAAAGCCTCTTTTCTAAAATGCAGTCTTGACATCCTGCGTAAAGAGCTAGTCCCAAAACCAGACTCCGGTCCTGGTTCGCCAAACCACGGCAGTGTGCGGCTTCTTGCAGGCAGGGGCGGACTTAGCCATTTGGGGGCTCAAGGCAAAATTTTGTGAAGGGGCCCTCCATCACGGTTACCATATGTACCTCAAAAACATCATCTATACCGGCTGCTCATCATCTCCAGTTCCGACCACGGTCGAGGGTGTTGACGCCGTAAAAAAGCTGGTCAGTTTAGGATGCTACTAGAGCCTCGCTTATTTGAGGTTGTCTTTTGCGTTTTTTTTTTTTGTGCCGCAAAATGGTATCAATGTTTATACCTTATCCAATCACGATTTTTGAAGCCGATCACTGATACAGATAATTTGAAATTTTGATTGGCCGAACCGATCATGGACAATATTGATCAAATTGTTTTGTAGCTTTTTTAAAAGGTGGGGTAGCTGATTTTCACACTGCAAACACAATTTAGGTTTTAAATCTGACAACTTCCTCTCATCAATCCTTCGACACATGCTTATTATAGACATGTATCCATTTTTGGTGGCAACTGTGACTGAAAGATGGGGTATCTGATTTTCAAAAACTAAACCATCCTAGCTCTCACAAATCTACAAGCACATGGCAATATTCACATAGGCCTACATCATTTTTTTGGGTCTGCAATAAGTCTTAAAAACATATTTTAACAGACAAGCAGACTGAAACTGGAGGTGATCCCTCAAACACAACCAATCAGAGCCCAGCATTTGTCTCTCTGAGAGAAATAAAATGCTTTACATTTTGATTCAAACAGTACACAGTGGTCTGTTTTTTTCACAAAGTGTTCTATTTACAATATACTTTAAAATAGAAATGACAAAGTTTACTAATTTTCAACTAGAAAACTTAGCTACCCCACCTTAAAATAGCACTTTTTAAAAACAGCAGACTGAAACTGGAGAAGACCACCCAAGCTCAGCCAATCAGAGTGCAGCATTTGGCCCCTGATTAGAACAAAAATTCATTATTATTCAGTTGAGACAATACTCAGTGGTCTCATTTTTACACAAAGTGCTGCCTTTATCATCTACATTTTAGTGGAAAACACAAAATTTACTAATTTACAACTAAAAATCAGCTACCCCACCTTTAATATATATTTTATTACTATGGCCAGGTCAAATTACATTTATTATAGCAAATTACAAACATTTGTTGTCATTTTTTAAACAACAATCAGTCTTTTGCATTATGAGCCTGATGTAGTTTAAATCTAACATGCATCACATTATCCAACCAACCCAACCACACTATACTTATTATATGTCTACACTTCATTCGTATTATTTTAAATAAATATTAAACTGGCATGCTTTTCTGTTCCCTCTGTGTAGCTCTAGCTCCGCCCCTTTCTCTCCCTCTCTCACACACCAGCACTGCTACAGCTGCTGCTGCTGCCGCTGCTCTTGCCTTGACACTGACAAGACAAGTGTCTGTTTCTTGGCCAGAGTCATACATGAAAAAAAACCTTGATACCATTTTGCGGACACTATTTAACAATGTTTGTGAAAAACTCTCCGCTGGACGAACGCGCGTGTAGGACTAGATTTTTCCACAATCAACTTTTAAAGTGTTTAGAACTAATTATCTCCGCCAATATAAATCCTATCACTACGAAATAAAAACTGGGACAGAGTTTAGACTGTTCTCTCTCAGAATATGTCCACTACAAGCCTGTGTGTGGACGAGACATTTTACTGAAGCTGTTCAAAGATACGTAAAGTGAACCTTGAGAGCTCGTGCGTCCTGTGGCTGCGGAGGAAACCATTTGGCACAGCCTGAGCGCGTCACTTCATTCATTCCTTAGATGGCATAATTAGAGCAGGGATTTTGGGGGCCCCTATAATTTGGGGGCTCAAGGCAAGTGCGACCTATTGCCTTATGGTAAGTCCGCCATTGCTTGCAGGGCTTCCTTCGTCTTGTGCATTGCAGTCCCGGTAAAGACGGGCCATAGGCTATCCTCCCTTCGTGCACGCGAGTCCCGCTACAGACAGCACGGGACCGTATCCTCTCCGCGAGCGCACGAGTCCCGGTGCAGACAGCACGGAGCCGTATTCTCTCCGCGAGCGCACGAGTCCCGGTGCAGACAATACGGAGCCGTATCCTTCTTCCGTGCGCGCGGTGTGGCACAGTTCAGCGCGTGTTTATCCAGGTCCAATGGGTTCTGCTCGATGTCCGCGCTCCTGGGCAGTGTCCACAGTCCATCCTCGCTGTGCCCAACTGTGTGGACGAACTCCAACGGTCACTCGCACTCCCCGGCAGGTAAAGTGAGAGCTGTCGGCTCCTCCACTGTCTCAGGACTGCCCATCCAGCAACATTATGCGGTGCCCTCCTACGGGCCTCTGTACGCTGCATTCGCACACCAAATACGATCCCTGCATTTCTCCCCGCAATTAATAAGCCATTATTTAGCCAAGCATCTTGCAAAATAATCTAAACAAAATGATAATAATAACATTAAATGTTAAAAAAAGCCTTTCAAACAAGTTTAAAAGTGAAAAATGTGCTTTATAGGCGAGTTTGTGCCCAAAGCATTCCATGTTGCAGAGTCAGATGTGAATGGTGACGACACGGTATTGTTGTGGGATGATTTGCATATATGAATGGGGCAAATGGTGAAGCATACCGGCAAACAAGACACGGTACTTTAACGGGTTCAATGTGTGAAAGGGGCTTTAGAAACATGATGCAGTTTCACAGATTCACCAGCAGAGGGGAGTGTAGTTTGACCACAAAAACCCAGATGAAGTCACATGACTGGAAAATACATGTTCTCTTTTGTTGACACCACTGAGCGCAGTCGGTTGTGTTTACGTGATCAGCTGTTTCTAAAGGGCCAGCTTTATTTTTAGACATTTAGAGCAGATATTTGATCTTTAAAATGAAGAAAATCACAACCCTACTGGACTAGTAGTCCCCGGGTTAGGGCCATTTATTTGCGAAAAAAAAAAAAAGCACAGCTCTTAAGTACTTTTTTAGGTAGAGGACACCCTATGGCATGTTAAAACAGTGGTCTTAAGTGTCCTGTGAGGGGCACCTGGCTTTCAGGCTCAAAAATCTGCAATCGGAGCAGCGCTATTAGATAGATAAAAACTTTATTAATCTCCCAAGGGAGAAATTCAGGTGTCCGGCAGCAAACACACTCGCACAACACACACAAAATAACAATAGAACAATAAAATATTACTATCAATAGTATAAAGTGCACATATAAGATTACAGTTCATATCGGGCAGATCTGTTAAACAGCTTGATAGCTGAAGGGACAAACGACCTGTTAAAGCTCGCTGTCCTGCAGCGCAGTGAGAGGAACCTGTTACTGCGTGTGCTTCTCTGTGCAGACATCGTGTCATGCAAGGGATGTCTGGGATTGCCCAGGATGCCCTGCATTAAAGCCCTCATCCTCTTCTGAAGCACAGCTCCCACAGAGTCCACCCTCCTCCCGATCACCGATGCACACTTCTTTATCAGTTTGTCCAAACGATTGCCATCCCTTGTGGTTATACTGCCACCCCAACAGACAACGCCATAGAAGACAGCACTTGCCACAACAGACTGATAAAAGAGGAACAACATGTTGGCACACACATCAAAAGACCTAAGCTTTCTTAGGAAAAACAGCCTAATATGTCCTTTTCTATACAGAGCCCGAGCCTGCTCTGACCAGTCCAGTTTGTGGTCAAGGTGCACACCCAAGTACTTATAGGTGTCAACCACCTCGATCTTTTCTCTGTCAATGATCACCGGTTGGTGGGCGGCCTTCCTACTAAAGTCAATGATCATCTCCTTGGTCTTTGAGGTGTTCAACATAAGAGACCGTTGTCCCTGCTCCAGGAGGTGAATCTGGTGATGAGCTCCCTGTACTCACTCTCGTCTCTTCCCTTTACACATGCCACAATAGCGGTGTCGTCCGAGTACTTCTGGACATGACAAGCTGCAGATGTGTAGCCAAAGTCAGCAGTGTAAAGTGTGAAGAGAAAGGGCGACAGTACAGTTCCCTGTGGTGCACCGGTGTTGCTTGTCAGTATGCCCGATACATAGTCACCCAGCCGGACATACTGTGACCTGAAAGCCAAATAGTTGTGGATCCAGCGAACAAAAACAGGATCCACTCCCATCCTCTCGAGCTTCCCCTTCAGCAGCTGAGGCTGGATTGTGTCAAAGGCACTTGTGAAGTAAAAAAACATCAACCTCACATAGCCACCAGCCCCATCCAGAAAGGAAAGCGCCCTATGGACCATTTACAGGATTGCATCATCCACTCCCATGCTGTCCTGATAGGCAAACTGAAGGGGGTCCAGCGCCCCCTCCACCTGAGGTTTGAGCCGCCGGAGTAGCAGCCTCTCAAAAGTCTTCATTATAACTGATGTTAGGGCAACTGGTCTGCAGTCCTTCATCCCTGCAGGCCTTGTCACCTTGGGCACTGGGACAAGGCATGAGGTCTTCCACAACGCAGGGCCACATCCAGTTTGAAGACTCTTATTGAAGATGGTGTGAGGAGGCACAGCCAACTCCGACGCGCATTCTCTCAGCAGCCGAGGTGATATTCCATCAGGACCAGCAGATTTCCGACCGTGGAACCTCCTGAACTCAATACGCACCTCATCCACACTTATGAACGGCATGGCGTCAGGGTTGGAACAGGCGCCACTGCCAGGTGGAGCAGAGGAGCCGGTAACAGCAGCATAGATGGAGGACATTTTAGGAAAAAGTGAAAAGTCACATTTCTGGTCGTGGTAAGGTCTGTTTTAAGACTACAGTGATCAAATTTCACACAAACCATGTTCTTTAAATGAGGAAATGTGAGACAAAATTTGGTGGCTCTACCGTCAAAGTATCTATGGTTATTATGACAAATATCATAAAAGACAGAGCAAAAATACCTTTCACGGAACTACCATAAGACACTTTAAACACTTAATACAGTACAAATTATTAATTGATGGGATGTTTTTACACATACACATTTTCCACATGCACTTGGCTTTGATTTGAGGGGTTGATGATGTTTCTACCTTTAATAGTGTGCATGTTATATTAGTTTTGCTGGACCCGCTCCTTGCCTCACAAATGCCACTCCTGCTTCTGTGACTTACTCAATGTGCTCACATGCTACAAGAATTACCATGCAAAATGTGCCTTTTTTAACATGTTTTTTTACCAGATCAAGCAATGGTACAATTATATTATTATGGTAAATGGTCTCTATTTATATAGCGCTTTTTCACCTTACAAGCGCTTTTGCAATCTAATATCCACTCACCCAGTGTAACAGACACTGAGGCAATGTGGGTTAAGTGTCTTGCCCAAGGACACAATGACAATCTACTTTTATCGTCCCACTGTGGCACCTGGTGTTCCAGCGGTCTCCCATCCAAGGACTAACCAGGCCCTATCTTGCTTAGCTTCTGAGATTTGATGGGATCAGGCTTTGACAAGCTGGTATGGCCACAGTATAAATGCACTTTGCTGCATGCTAATAAGGTGATGTAAATAACATCCTAATACTGATACAATCCTTCCTTTTCAAACTAAAGGTCCATTTTCATCATCAGTGATTTCTTCAGGAGATTCATCAATCTCTTCATCCACCTTGGCTGCCTTATTGGATTGGTAGTAGAGGTTGTCAGGTCCTTGTTCTCCTGGAAACCAGAGCCGTCGGAGTCTGCCCTGTGCCATGATCCATCCATGTTTGTAGTGAAACATTCACTGCACCTCTGATCATTGACAAGTTTCAGCATTTTTTCCACTTTTTGGAAGCTGCATTGGTCCTCTGAAACATGGGACCAGATACTTGCTTGCCTCAAATCCCTTCCCCCAAAACACATTCCTTTGATTTATGACTGGACATCAAGCTCAGCAACACCAAACTGAAGACTGATCAAATCAGATGGTGTTTGAGAGCAAGACATTTAATTCAGAACTGTTTCCACAGGATGAATTGCCATGTAAAAAGTGTGACAAAGTCAATAATATGTATATACTGTAAATGTTGTGTAAAGGGCCTCATGAACTGCTCAGACATTGGTAAGTTAGCTGAGGGACCATGGTCTTTCTGGTAGCTGGGTGCGTGCACATCGCTAGTGTTGATAAATAAAAAATCCCCCTATATGATCTGCATTAGAAAGTAGAAAAGTGCTGTTGCCTCCTCGTCTGTAGCACAGCTTATGTTGGTTTAAAGATGAAAAAAACACTTGTCCTCATTGTTTTATTATGTAAATCTTGTATTTTTTCCTAAAGACATTATTACATTGTAGTGGCTCATATTCTTTCACCAAAACCTTGAACAGACGAAAATAACAAAGACATGAAGTTTGATTTAGAAAAAGGATGTTCTCAAGAAATTCTCGTCAAACGCTAAAATCTAATAAATAAACAAATGAATGTTGAGCTGTTTCTATTTTTAAGCCATTTTAGATCAATTTGGGTTTTTACAGTGAACAAAGTGTAAATTGCTGATCTACATATGTTCTAGTTTATTACTAAAGAGTTGGAAAAAACACAATAGGCCTCCTTTAAATTCCAAAACTTTTCTTGCGTTACACTTGGTTTGCACAAATATATTTTACACTGACTTGAGTCATTTCTTGGACCACTCCTTTTTACATGTAGTATTATTACTCAGGTACATTTATTTTCCACTGCCCAATGTGAGCTTATTGTTTCTGAGCTCTTTTCTGAAAGCTCTGAAACATGACACAAGTAAGAGACAGTGAACTGACCTGAGAGTCTCCAGTCGACAGTCTGGACTCTGCAGAAAACCACACAGATGAGACACTCCTGAATCAGACACTCTGTTACTGCCCAGCTCCAGTTGTGTGAGATGTGAAGGGTTGGACTTCAGAGCTGAGGCCAGAGAAGAACAGCTCATCTCTGACAAACCACAGCGACGCAAACTGAATAAAGAAAACATGATGTGGTTAATGTCCAGACAAACATCAACTGTGATTAAAAGACATTCTAAAAATCAGATAAATGTAAGAAAAACAAAATATATATTTTATTTTTGTTCTTGTTTTATTCCAATTCCATAAACTTCAAATGATAAATCCCATGTTAAGACCAAACAATTCCTCTGTTACACTTGCTTCAGAGCAGTAGTTTCTCCAAATACATTTTACTCTGATGTGAGTCACCACTTTTACAGTAACAAAAGCAGTGCTTTTACATCAGAACAACTACTGTCCACTCTGTCCAACTGTGACGACAAGTTCAGACTAATACTAGAGCTTATTGTGTCTGAGCTCTTTTCTGAAAGCTCTGAAACATGACACAAGTAAGAGACAGTGAACTGACCTGAGAGTCTCCAGTCGACAGTCTGGACTCTGCAGAAAACCACACAGATGAGACACTCCTGAATCAGACAGACTGTTATCGTCCAGGTTCAGTTCTGTGAGATGTGAAGGGTTGGACTTCAGAGCTGAGGCCAGAGAGGAACAGCTCATCTCTGACAAACCACAGTCCCACAATCTGAATAAAGAAAACATGATGTGGTTAAGATTTATGGACAAAAAGACATTGTGAAAATTAAAATAAATGCATAATAAGACAATTATGAAAAACTTACAGGAAAGTCAAAACTAATGATAGGTTAAAGCAGATTCTGGGTTTAATACAAATTAACACAGTAACAATAGTGAGAGGATTCATTGTTGAATTATTTATTATTTTTTGTAAACATTCACTTAGAGACAGTGGTGTAGCCGACATTTTTATATCCTATATATTATTTTATTAATACTAATGTTTTAAATGTATTTGATTCAAACAGAGTTAAGCCCAAACCCCTGAGTTTCTTTGCACAGGTCTTGGTCTCTCTTTCCTCCTCTTTCTCTTTGTCTCTGCGTGTGGACTGACTAAACTTGTGTTTTAACTTGTAGACAAATGTAGAAAAACTGAATGTTTTTTCTTTTGTAAAAACAAGTCTGACTTTGTGAAGTGAGCTTCTGCGTGTCGGCCACATTTACATCAGATTTGTACTTTTTATTTCAGTTTGTTTTTGCCATTGTCAGCCTGAATATGTGAGCGTTGGTCATGAACATTGAGATTAAAATAAACTTTATATCATTTATTGATTGATTTACTACAAAAATTCAGACCAAGTCCACAGATGTTAGAATTTTGTTCTTTTTACATTCATCTTAATCTTAGAAGAAAAAAAAAATATTTGTTTTGAACTGAGTCTGAAATATTATTGGCCCTTAAATGTCTGCACATCTGTTCCTAAGCCGAGCCCTCTCTCTGTGCCACGTGTTTTAGAAAAGAACAAACAAAAGAAAAAGGAGAGATGACCTCTCACAGGAGCGCTCAGAGAAGTGACTGCAGGTAAAGAAGAAGGAGTGATGTAAAGTTTGTGCAGGTCTCTGAATGAAGAGGAATTGATAAAGGAGAATGTCTGTTATGCATCAGTGCATATTGTACTGAGGAGGATGAGACAAAGCAGCATTTCTAGTTTAAAGTGTAAAGTTCCAGACTTTTGTAACAACCTGGGTTGCCCTAACCCCTGGAAAAATAGTGTACAGCCCATCAATACCGGTCCTGCCCACAATAACACCTTCCGATACATATACATGCATTACCCATTCGTCAGTCCCTATGCGCCAAACTCAAGCCATTCCCTATGAAGTCAAATCAGTGCCAAGTGTATTTGCAAATAATAAGATAGTTTTGTAAATGTTAATAGCTGAAGTGAGGAATAAGTAAAACACAGAAAAAAAATTATCTTACAAATTAGAATTTAAACATTTTGAGGAAAAAAATATTTTTGTTCATCTTAATGTATATAATTACAAGTATAAATTTTACTTTCCACAAATAAAAAACATTTTTGCTAAATAAATTATTGCTTGCAAATGAATGTATTGATACAACTCATATTTTCATGTGAAATTATGAAATACATGTTTGTACTGCCTCCTTCTGTCTTTGCCTCGCCTTTTTTTTTTCTTGGGTGGCCTCTTGGCACTGCTTTGATCTAGGGGTGTGGTCAAATCAGTGCCACGTGTATTTGCAAATAATAAAATAGTTTGTAAATGTTAATAGTTGAACTGAGGAAATAACTACGGAAAACACACAAAAAAATAATCTTGAGGAAAAAATATTTGGGATCACTTTATAATAATGTCCAGATAGAAATCATTTACAAATGTTAGTTAATTATTAGGATAACATTATCTAATCATTACTAAATTATTAGATAGCATTTACTAATAATAATAAACATTTACTAATCATTTACTTCCGACCCTATTCTAAGCTCATGTGCATGTAGTGGTTAGATCATCGACACTTTTCAGGTAAGCCAGTGTTGTATCAACGTGAGCACCTTCACTGGCTCCTGTGACGTTTGTGACGTAACAACTTCACCATGGGAAAACGTTAACAACAGATTTGGCTACGTTTAGGCACAATTCTATGGTTAAGTTTAGGATTGGGGCTTGGGATATTGGTACTGATATCGAGAATCTGGTAACACAGTATATCACTAAATAAATTTTTTGGAAAACCTATAAATGGTCATCACTTTAGAACAGGGGCCGGAAGTAAATGATTGGCAAATGTTTGCTTATTATTAGTAAATACTAAATACAATCCTTTACTGATGGTCAGGTAATGTTATCTTAATGGTTAAATAACATTTATAAATGATTTGTATCTGGACATTATTATAAAGTGATACCAATATTTGCAACATTTTATTTTGCAAAAGCATTTTTTTTTTTGTGGAAAGTAAAATGTATGTTTGCAATAATTCAATTTAAGATTAACAAAAATATTTTTTCCTCAAGATTATTTTTTGTGTGTTTTCCGTAGTTATTTCCTCAGTTCAACTATTAACATTTACAAAACTATTTTATTATTTGCAATACACGTGGCACTGATTTGACCGCACCCCTAGATCAAAGCAGTGCCAAGAGGCCACCCAAGAAAAAAAGAAAATAAAAGGCGAGGCAAAGACAGAAGGAGGCAGTACAAACATGTATTTATAATTTCACATGAAAATATGAGCTGTATCAATACATTCATTTGCAAGCAATAATTTATTTAGCAAAAATGTTTTTTATTTGTGGAAAGTAAAATTTATATTTGTAATTATTCAAATATTTTTACTCAGTTATTCCCTCAGTTCGGGTTAGGGTTAACATTTACAAAACTATTTTATTATTTGAAAATACACTTGGCACTGATAATTCCCCTTCTGTGTCTGCCGAAATGTAAAATGCTGAGTTCAGTAAAACAGTGAGAGGAGCATGACAACTGCCTGTCGCATTGTTAGAGGCCATATAATCCCTCTGCACTCCCAGTACTCTCTGTCAACTCTCTGATTCATAAACAACCACATCTCCGCCGATCTCCGCTGCGCCTCAGCTCGGACTCGGCACTATGGATAATATAATACATCCATGCTCGGCACACAAACAGGCTCTCCGGCCCTTCCGCAAACAGCGCCTACATCAGTACGTCCGTACGCCACGACACAATCGGCTGACTGTGAGTGTTTTGTTTTTAAATATAGAGGTTATGCAGGTGACATCACAGCATTCTAAATGTTCATGCTGAGTGGCAACGATGCATGAGAGTCAATGGAGAGAAAGGACATTTTCTCTAGTAAGAGTTCAATAAACAGCTAAAACAGGAAAAATAAACTACAGTTTATTAACAAATTCAACCCACCACAAGTCTACTGAGCACTGGGTTTGTAACTGACATGTAAAAAGAGAAAATCAAGTCAACAGTTGTAGCAAAGCAGATAAACAACAAGACTTAAGCATTTATCAGACATTTATCAGTCATAGAAATCACACACAGTTGAACTACTTTTTTCTTCTCAAAAAAGATGTTTTGAGTCCGTTTGTTGCAATGTGCTAAATTATCAATTGTTGTTAGCAGACAAGCTTGTAGCATACAAGTCGTTGCCACGACAACAAAAAAATACACTGAAGAAATGCCAGTCATTCTAGATGTTGCTAAGCATTTTTGGAATAAAATGATGTCGGTGCATAACCTCCAGGGACGGCTGGTATCAATGGGCTAGGTGGGCTAAGCCCCTCCTTTCATTTCAGGAAAGAAAATGTGGTTATAACTAAAATAATTTTTAATAAAAATATCACCTTTAAATGTATTATGACTTGTTGCGTTGCTATTATAGTTTATAATTGAATTATGTCAATTTGCTGAAAACATCTTAAAAAATAGAAAGCAGGGCTAATTTTCTCCAGCCCGCTGCAGCTCAGCACAAACTGCAAGAGTTTATGCAGGATGATTGACAGGTGCTTGTCCCGCCCCTGTTCTGTTGCACACGGTAAAGTTCAGCAGCGGGGCTAATTCAAATGAGTCCAAAACACATCATTGGCTCTTAAAAGAGATTGACAGTTAGTTTGACCAATACAAGCAGCTGTGGGCGGGTCTAAGATTCTCATTGGTTCAGAATCGTCATGTGCTTTGTACAGCGGCTTCCCAGAACATGAACGCGGAGAATACAACAGACAAGCCTATTTTAGGAATATATTTTCTTTTTTGTGCAGGAAGTAAAAACTAACGGCAGCAGAAGAAAAGCCATGAGAGTTTGGAGTTTACAGAGACATGAAAAGACGTGAGTTAGGTGAGTTTGGTGAATGCCCAAGACAACTTTCTTTTCTCATGTGAGTGCAGCTATTTTAATATATTTTTGCCGGTTTCATGAGTGTATATACAGTGGCATGAAAAAGTATGTGAACCTTTGGAAATTTCTCACATTTCTGCATAGAAAACACCATCAAATGTGATCTGACCTTTGTCAAAATCACACAGATGAAAAAACTATGTCTGCTTTAAGAGAACCCTTACATTTATTATCTGGTTGCCTCCCCTTTGGCAGCAATAACTTCTACCAGACGCTTCCTGTAGTTGCAGATCAGTCTGGCACATCGATCTGATCAATTTGGACCATTCTTCTTAAAAAATTCCTGCAGTTCAGTCAGATTCCTGGGATGTTGGGCATGAATTGCTGTTTTGAGGTCATGCCACAGCATCTCAAGTGAGGACTTTGACATGGCCACTCCAGACGTGTATTTGTTCTTCTGAAACCATTCTCAAGTTGATTTACTATTGTGTTTTGGATCATTGTCTTGTTGCAGCTTTTCCTCTTTTAAGCTTCGACTGTCTGACAGACAGCCTCAACTTTTCTTGTAAAACATCTGATAAACTTTTGAATTCATTTTTCCACTAATGATTACAAGTTGTCCAGGCTCTGAGGCAGCAAAACAGGACTTAGCTATAATTTTTCCTCCACCAGGCTTCACGGTGGGGATGGGGTGTTGATGTTAGTGAGCTGTTTAATTTTTCCTCTAAATATGACATTGTGTGTTTCTCCCATTAATAAATTTTTGTTTCATCAGTCCACAAAATATTTTGCCAGAAGTTCTGTGGAGTGTCTAGGTGACTTTTGTGAACTTTAATTGTGCAGCAATGTTTTTTTTAGACAGTGGTGGCTTCCTCTGTGGAGTCCTCTGATGAACACAATTCTAGACTGTTGTTTTACATGTAGTCAGTGTATGCACAGAGATATGGACTGTGCCAGTACGTTCTGTAAGTCTTTAGCAGACACCTAGGGTTCTTTTTTACCTCTGAGTCATTTGCGCTGAACTTTGGGCGTTATTTTTGTTGAAAGGCCACTCCTCGGGAAAGAAGCAACAGTGCCAAGCTCTTTCCATTTGTACATAATTTCTCTAACTGTAGACTAATGAATATCCAGACTTTTAGAGATGGTTTTGTAACCTTTTCCAGCTTTATACAAATCTACAATTCAGATTGCAGGTCTTCAGACAGCTGCTTTGAGCGAGCCATGGTGAACAACAGACATTGCTTCTCATCAAGACACAGTGCTTACCAGGTGTCTTTTATAGTGGGCGGGCAGCTTTAAGCCATTCCTCAGTGATTGGACACACTCTGACTTAAATTGTTTGGTAAAACTGGGGAAAAAATTGCTCTTAAAGTCTCCTTAGGCTGAAGGTTCACTTACTTTTTCCTTCCTCTTTTGTCAATGTTTGCATGTTATCCTCATTAAAATATGAAAACCTATAAACGTTTGGGTGGTTTTAGTTTAGGGTGACCAGATGTCCCCGAAATTCACGCATGTGTCCCGAATCCCGATCCGTCCACGTGTCCCGAATTTCATCCTTGCCCCGACTGACACCTCGCAGAGTCTGACCTGCACGTCATTACGCCAGGCTGCACGTCCACATTATGCCCCAAACACTGTATGAGAGGCTGTAGTGCTGCCGGAGTCTTTAAAATGCATCAGTACAGACCTATTTTCTGTGCATTTTGATTGAAAACCGCTTCTCCTCGGGGCGCAGTTGCCTGGCGGAAAGTGTAGTGATAACACACAGGGAGCGCGGGGAGAGAAGCGGCTGCAGCTGCTGCCTCTTTGTCTCCCTATGGAAGTCAACAGCAGATCACAGCTCATAGAACAACTCCACTTAGGCAAAAGTTGGTCATATATGTTTGCCGTTCCGCCCCCAAACCCTCGTGCGGTGCGGTGTGTTTGGCCCCTGGAGCCTGGCTCCTGCCTGCGTGAGGCATTTTGCTTGCCATCCTGCTCTCGTGCGTAATGTTTGGCCCCGCGCACAGTTGACTTCCCACTTCGCCTTGGACTCTCTCGACAGAAACTAAAGTCATATACACTCGTTTTGTGTGGTTTCTAAAAGTATCCTGCCTAACAGAAATGTGTTTTGCGGTAATTTTCTGATTGAATCTGCAGATCTATTAGTTCATCAGGTGTTTTTGGTTTATTCAGCCAATATGAGACGGATTGACACGAATTAAAGACCGTTCAATGCTTCCTGGTGTGAGGAACATTATTCCTTTGTCAAAAGTTATAAGGTTTCTGTTTCTGCACTATGTGCTGCGAATGATGCAAGCACGCTCCTCTCCCCTCCTCCGCATTCAGACAACCCCCCCCCCCCCCAAAAAAAAATAAATAAATAAATAAATCTGCGTCCCGAATTTTGAACAATCTCATCTGGTCACCCTATTTTAGTTAAAGGTGGGGTAGCTGACATTTTTAGTTGTAAATTAGTAAACTTGTGCTTTCCACTAAAAAGTATGTAGTAAATACAGCACATTGTGAAAAAAATGAGACCTCTGAGTACTGTCTGAACAGAATGATAAAAATTTTTAGTTCTAATCAGGAGCTGAATGCTGCGCTCTGATTGGCTGAGCTTGGGGCGGTCACTCCAGTTTCACTTTGTTGTTTGTAAAAAGAAGTTTATAAGCCATAAATTAAAACCAAAATGAATACATGTCAATATTAACCATGTGTCGAAGGATTTATGAGAGGAAGTTGTCAGATTTAAAACCTAAATTGTGTTTGCAGTGTAAAAATCGGCTACCCCACCTTTAAAGCAGACACTGTTTTTTCATCTGTGTGATTTTGACAAAGATCAGATCACATTTGATGGTGATTTTAAGCAGAAATGTGAGAAATTTCAAAAGGTTCACATACTTTTTCATGCCGCTGTAAGTGCAGTTGTGTAGCATCTACGTGTTTGTAATGTCCAAATAACAGTGTGAGTTTGGGAAATATGTCGTTTGGCTCGTGTCTGTGCACAAAGGTACTTGCCCTGTGTTGTTGTTGTGGACACATCTGACACACACGTGTCTTTGTGTTGATGCTTTTGGAGGAAAAAAAGTCTTTCTCTAACGCTGATTACTGGTTGTATTTCTACATTTGTAGAAAAAATAAGATAATAACTCATTTACTGTAAGTGTTTGTCTGGTGAGTTAGTGTTAGGTTTTGTAGCCCCTCTGGTCAAAGTTGTCACCAGCCACCACTGATAACCTCTATAGCACAATAAATAATGAAATCTAAAATACTTAAAAAATGATTTATATATGTTTGTTCAGTCGGGCTGTACAGGTGCTAATGCTGCATTCATGTGCTCTCGGAAACTGGGAAGTTCCGAGCTCCAACTGGGAAAAACGTGTTTGAACACTGCTCGGGTCAGAATTTCAGTTCAGAAACTGCGGAAGTGTTGGCGGCCAAGTTCCCGAGTTCTGCTTCACCAGTAAAACACATTTAAACCTTAATGCAGACTAAATGAATTTACATCAATGTAAATAATTTATTTATCAGCTTTTTTACCAACAAGAAAAGGCACAGCTTCTCAATAAGTTTATGAGTTACAACAATAACGGGCTGATTCCACATCCTGCATATCCGCTGCGCTGCAAAGCACCACGACCTTCGCAGCAATTGCGCAGCCTTTGTAATGAATGAGGTACGTTCCACATCTCGCATATGCGGTGCGCAGGTCTGCGCCTCAGCTCCGTCCTTCCAACGCCGTCCGACAAAATTGCAGATCAACGATAAAATCTTCTGCGCCCAGGTCCGACCTGATCAAGTTCCACAGATCAGAGTGCACCAAACAGGAAACAGAACGTTAACTTTGTCCGGAATTTCAAGGTAAAAACACTTCGCACGGACTTTATTTTGATCACAGTACTTGTATTTAATCTTTATACAGATAGTTGCTTTGCCAGTTAAACTCAGTCGGCTGTAAACTTTCACTTTATGCCACTGAAACACTGACGGGAGAATACTTTTATTGGACTTATTCACGTAATGCCTTTGCCCTCGTGGGGGAGGGAAAACACACGTGAGCTGATGGGATGAGAGCCAAAGAGCGATACCATCAAACACGACCGTTTTGCACTCCTGCTGAACAATAAAGAGCTATTTTGGCTTTAATTTAAAACTTTTATTTCATAAACTTGTGCTCCCTGTGCATGCTCTTCTCGTGCCTCTCGAGGCTTCGCAGCCTGGCGGAGCACAGCCAGTAGGAGAGGCTTTGCGCACGAAATCTGAGGTGTTCTGTGGTGCAGCGCTGCGCAGCGGATATGCAGGATGTGGAATTCCTGTGGTAAAGTTTCCGCTGGACATTTTCACGAATCTGAAAAGAAAATCAAGATGAAGTTATGCAAATGTTTGTGACTGTCACTGCTCCACGTGTGTTTTACAGCTGCTGTCATGAACGCTCTGATTTTGAGAGGTTCGAACGTTAAATGGTACCTCCGAGTTTCCCAGGGCACATGAACGCAACATGAAACCATTACAGACGTCGTGACATCAATACACACGTGACGTCAGCACGCACTAAATGCTCCATGAGTTCATTTTGAGAATCGCTGGTTTATTTAATTTAACTGTATTATGATTATGGCTTGTTTGTATTTTGTAGATATTGTGGGGCTTTTCTGCTGGGAGGCTGTTACCCCATCAAGACTTGAATTTTTTTTTTGTTACTTTTGTGTTTAATGGACATTCTATGGGCTGGGGACACTTTTTAAATTGATGTTTTTTTCCACTTGATTTTTCTTAAATATACAAAAAACTGAAAGACCCATTATTGTGTTATTTTTGCTTGCCTTGTTAAGGGCTTGCACCAAGAAGTGTTAAGTCCTTGTATGAGGTTAGGTTTCTTATTTTATTGTTATAATTTTTTATCCTATATGTCAGGAGGGAGACTTGACTGGCACCCCGCAAACATAATAAATAATTATAAGACTGCCAAATTGTCACATGAAAAATGTCGAGACAGAAAAAAACTGTGAGGATAAAATCTATCATGTTTTGTTTATTTTATTGTAAAATGATTTGCTTTCATATGAAGTAAGTCGATTGTTTCAAAGTAAAGCTTATGAATGTTAGAGGGGCAGAGTCTGAGGACCACCAGTGGGACTTGTACCACAGTTTTAGAACCTCTGTTCTATTACAAACACAGAGTAAATACAAAGTGATTATGTGTGAAGTTGTTTTTGTACGTTCTGAAACATGACACAAGCAAGAGACCATCTTTCATGATAATACGACGTTGAAAATTGTAAAGCCATTATTAGAATCTCAGTAGCCACATTTTCATTGGCCCAAGTCCACCAGACTTCTTCACTTTGGACTGTCTTGGACTGCATTTTAATCTTGTGTTTTGTGATAGTGGAGACTGACCTGAGAGTGGAGAGTTCACAGTGAGGACTCTGCAGTCCAGCACACAGCACAGACACTGCTGAGTCACTCAGATTATTCCACTTAGATCCAGTAGTTTCAGATGTGAGGGGCTGGACATCAGCGCTGAGGCCACCACGTCACAGTGAGTCTCTGAGAGTTCACACTTAACAAACCTGTAAGCAGATGTTGAATGTAAATGTGTTTGATGAGTCCTAACACAGGTGTGTGAAGCTGCTGTTTGTGAATGAGGACTGACCGAGCCTTCCTGCAGTTCCTCACCGCTGGAATCAGTCTCTGTCGACCTCCAGCAGACGTCTTGTACTTCTGTAGGTCCAGTTCCTCCAGGACCTGCTCTGACATCTGCAGCATGTAGGCCAGAGCCGAGCACTGGAACTCAGACAGTTCCTCCTGTGATCCTCCTCTAGACTTCAGGAGGTCCTGGATCTGCTGCAGAAGAGACTGGTCCTTCATTTCCATCAGACAGTGGAAGATGTTGATGCTTCTGTCTGGAGACACTTCCTTTGAGCTCATCTCTTTCAGGTTCTGAATGACTTTGGGGATTTCTGATTGTTTTACTGGACTCAGCAGACCTCCTAAAAGTCTCTGGTTGGAGTCCAGACTGAGACCATGAAGGAAGCGCACAAACAGGTCCAGGTGGCCGTTTGAACTCTTCAGAGATTTGTCAAGACAATGTTTGAGAAACTCACAAAGACTTAGTTTTTTAACTGTTATGATTCTTTTTACTTTGATACCAAGAAACTTCTGAACAACACTTGTGTCACTTCCAAAGCAGTGGAGCAGGTAAACTGCTGCCAAAAACTCCTGGACGCTCAGGTGGATGAAGCAGTAGACTGATTTGTTGAAGATGACACTCTCTCGTTTGAAGATCTCTGTACAGAGTCCTGAGTAGACCGAGGCCTCGGTCAGGTCCAGACCCACCTGTTCCAGGTCTTCCTGGTAGAACATGATGTTTCCTTTCTGCAGATGTTCAAAGGCCAGTCTGCCCAGCTTCAGGAGGACGTCTGTTTCTGTCTCTGTCAGCTCCAGTGTTTTCTCTGGCCTCTGCTTTTGTCCAGACATGAACAGATCAGGTGATAAACTCTTTTTCTCTTGTGTGGTCTGAGATGTTGGCTGATACTTCCTCTTCCTCTGTGTCTGCACTAACAGGAAGTGGGCGTACATGTCGCTGAGTGTCTGGGGCAGTGCTCCTCTCTCATTGCTTCTCAACATGTGGTCCAGGACTGTGGCTGTGATCCAGCAGAAGACTGGGATCTGGCACATGATGTGGAGGCTGCGGGAGGTTCTGATGTGGGACAGGACTGTCTTACACTGCTCTTCATCTGTGAACCTCTTCCTGAAGTACTCCTCCTTCTGACGCTCAGTGATGAAGCCCCTGACCTCTGTGACCCTGTGCACACACTGCGCTGGGATCTGATTGGCTGCTGCTGGTCTGGAGGTGATCCATATAAGGGCAGTAGGAAGCAGAGTGCCTTTGATGAGGTTCACTAACAGCACGCTGACCTCTGACCTCTGTGTGACCTCAGAGATGAGCTGACAGTTAAAGTCCAGAGACAGTCTGCTCTCGTCGAGGCCGTCGAAGATGAACAGGAGTTTAGAGACGGACAGAGTGTGAGCTGTGAGCGTCTGTGGACACAACAACAACATGAACAAGAGCAAACATTGAAATGTGACACATTTATCCACACATGGAAACACACACACTCAGGCACAAAGAACTGGACTAAAGGACTAGTTACTTTTAAAAATGACAATCTAATGATCAACTTGGACACATTTCTGACACAGTTGAGTCTTTACACAGATGAAGTCTGTAATATCACTGAGCTCATTTAAATCCTGTAAACTGACCAAACACTGCTGTGGTGTCCTTCAAACTCCATCCTCTGAACTAGACTGAAGCAGAAGACCAGATAAAGGAGTGTCACCTGTTTGTCCAGCGCTGGATGGAACACTTGTATGAGCTCCATCAGACTGTAGCGCCCCCCTCTGACCAGGTTCAGCTCTCTGAAGGACAGCGGCACCACCAGGTCCAGCTCCTGGTTCTCTGAGCCCTGGGCCCAGTCCAGAGAGAACTTCAGGACTGAGAAGGTCTTCCCCACTCCAGCCACGCCGCAGGTCAGCACCGCTCTGATGGACCTCTGCTCCTTCTGCTCCTCCTGCTGTGGCGCCCCCTGCTGCTCCTCAGTGGCCAGTGCTTTAAAGATGTCCTGACACCTGATGGAGGTTTCCTGGACAGTCTTCTTGGAGAGTTTCTCCAGCCTCCTCTCCTCATGTTGGGCTGTGAGCTCTTCACTGAGGCCCTCTGTGATGTACAGCTCAGTGTAGATGCTGTTCAGAGGAGTTCTACTTCCTGCTCCTTCAGTTCCCTCTGCCACACTCTCACAACTGCTCCTCAGGCTCAGCTTATGGTCCTGCAGAAGCTTCTGGAGCTCTTCAGCTGCTGTGAGAGGAACACAGCACATGGATCAAGTAACATGTGTTGAATGTGTCATCATAAACAATGGAATATAGACTCACCTTGTGTAGTGCTGTGGACCTGCTTTTCATTTGTCATGTCAGTGTGTTGAGCCCTGGGCCTGGAGTCTCCCACTGACTTTTCTCTGTGGACAAAAACACTCAACTCATTTGATTTAAACTGATGAAGTGACTTTTATTATTTAGGTGTTGGTCCTCACAGTGAGTCTGAAGGAGCAGGTTCACGACTGAAGACTGGACCTATACCTTTAGACCAGTCACTCTTCATGGAAACACCACTGGACACTGAGGCTGTGGATCTGTGTCTGCAGAGAAAACATCGGCTGTTGTTACTTTGATTTGCTGAAGTGTCACTTGCAGGACAGTGTTTGTCTTCTCTTTAGAACTTTAGTAGGAGCTTTGAATATTCACAAAGTATCACAAAGTATCACAAAGTAGTACGGCGCTCCATTGTACTCACAAAAAAATATATATATATTAATCTCGTAATTACGAGATAAGTTTTCTCGTAATTACAGGATTTTTTTTTTATTGAGATTTTTAGATTTTTTTTAGTAAGATATGTTTTTCGTACTGAACGCCATCATTTGACTTGCAACATACTGGCATTTTTGCTGTTGTGCAAAGTACCTGCCCACTCTGGGTGATCCATGCGGAAGTGTAGCAAATGTGCAGCACTTCTCTCCTTTATGGCCAAATAAATTGAAACCCAGACGCTGGAGCCATAGAAAAACAGCCGCACATTTCTAAGGATGTGTGAGATTAACTGCCAACAGTCGAAGAAGATTGTGTTTTATTTAAAAAACCTGCCGATTACCACTAGCTTCTCTCTGGTGGGTGAACAGCTCCACACGCTGGCTGTCTGTAGAATAGCCTGCTAACTGTAGCGTGAGTCCACAGGCAAATGTTACGTTAACAGCTAGATTCATACTTTTTGTAGACCATAAACATTGCAGTGAAGACCACAGGCATTTAATTTAACACAACGAAATCCACAAGCACATCTTAGCTATTTAGAAACATCAAGCTAGCACAGAAAAGACTACTCATATTGTGGATAAAGTCACTAGCTTAGCCTATACGAAGCGTGTGGGTATACAGAAGCCATTTAAATTGTCTCGTAATTATGAGATAAATATTTATTTTTTTTGTGAGTACAATGGAGCGCCGTACAAAGACTTTAGAAATCTTATGGACATGTGTCGGCCTGTCACAAGAATTACTTAATTCAAAACAGATCAATAATCCAGAGATAAACATTATTATTTTCTGCTTCATATTTGGATGAACCTTTTCATTTGCACATAAATGTTATTTCTGTAGAACATAGGCTGTAGTGAGTGAAATCCTTCACATCTGACTCATTATAGATACTGACCATTTCTTCATGTTTGTGCTGCAGCTCATGTTTGATTCACAATATGTTTGGTTTACAAAAGGTTTTACTGTGTGATTCTCCTGCTGTAGGGTTACAGTCTGTGGCACAAATGATTATTATTGTTTATCCCAGTGGTTCTAAAGTCGTGGAGCTCTGAGCTGCGGGTCACCACATGAACTCAACATAGAATTTAAAGGCCCACTGTGTAACTTCTTTTTTCCATGTAGATGTTTTTGTTGGAGTAAAATGATATCAAAATGTTTTTCCTTACTCTGTGCAACCTTGCATTTCTCCAAACTTTACTCCTGTAGAAGAGGGTCTCCTCCTGCTCATTTCCACAAAAAATGTTTCAATAGGCCTATTTCTGACAATGAAAGTTTATTAGTCATCACACAGATTAACCAGGATTCTACAGTCTAGTTACTCTTATCCTCCTCTTTTTAAATAGGTTACATGCGCATCGCATTGTTGTAAAAGAATACGCCGTGACTTTCGCATCTCTCCCCTCTCTTCACAAATGCCTAAATTCTCGTCTCCGATTGGCCAGTGCCTCGTTTTTTTAACTTATTCAGAACTTATCCTGGTCCGGAGCAGGTTATGAGTTTGCCGCATGTTGCCATGGAGATCTGCCCCGCTAGGAAGTAATCCAGTTTCTTAGGACCGCCAGACCAGGTTTAACCCAGAACTTACCTCACTAAACCCCAAATCTAGCTTTGTAGTACAGGGCTCTGGCCAATGAGTTATTATAATGACTAGAGAGAGCGTGAGGCCTGTTGCCGTGGCGGCTGTGGCGGCCATCTTGCGAGGGAGAGGTCTAATGGTAAGTTCACATATAACGCGAACGGGAATAAGCGTCCCATGTAAAGTCTATGTAGACGCGCGAAGAGGAGCGTTTTCAGCGTTGCGAAGCGTCTCACACTGGCGGCGCGGCGTTCACTGTGGAGCGTTTCAAACGAGCGTCTAGTGCGACCACGAGCGAGCAATGGGCAGGGCCTGCGAGTGGTAGAAGCAGAGCGGTCGCAGTGAATGTACACGCCCCCAACTGAACGTGGCGGCAGCAATGTGAACAGGTGCAGAGAGCCGAGCAGCGAGGAGGAGACGCTCGTTCGCGCTGTAAGCAACAGGAAAGAATTGTACTAGTCGACATATCATCTCTCCTCTACAGAGACGGACAAAAAAAAAGACCTAGTTTGGAGACAATCAGCGCCACGCTGGACAGCCTGGTAAATGTTTATTTAGGCCAATGTAATTCCATTCTTCAGACAAATGTATTTTCTACATAAAGGAGTCACCAGGCGTTCATAATAACAGCACACCCTGGAATATTTAGACCCATCTTTGCATAGTCGGTCCGTTCTAAAAGAATACACTGATGTTCAAATTATCCACCTTATTCCTGGGCCGCTGATGTAAAACGGGTTATGGGCGCAACTTCCGGTATAGTAACCGAAAGTGTTACTGCGTTGTTGTTTCGATTGAGAGTTGGCGGTTTTATTAGCTTTAGCGTTGTAAACAAACTTTAGAAGCGTGTCTCATTTAATTCTCCGACGTTCACAAAAATGGCGCAACTACGAGAGCAGCGACAGAAGAGTCCGTGCGAGCCCGGACCGAGGAGAGGCTACATAGTGCTGAAGACGGACCCGGAGCGCGAGACGAAAACGCAGATCTCTTGATACAAACACAGCGTGGACCGTGGACCAGCGCAGGGACAACGCAGATAGTCTACAACTGGACATAAACACGAGGACAGCTCGCTTTACGCTGGCGGATACACTTGGAGAGCAGTCCTGCACGTTCACGGTGGAATACCTTGTTGTGGAGTGCTTAACTTATTTTTCTTCTGAACACACGAGTTTTAATGGATATACAAAATCTTCAACACCCGGAGACGCGTTGGAAGTTCTGCTTTGCGTGTCTCCTCCTCTACAACACAGGTAAGACACTCTTGTTTAGCTGTGGCTGGCTTACGCTACTTTGTGAGAATGAAAGGTGTTTAGACTGAAAGACACAAACCCCAGAACAGCTTAAACTGTTTAGTTTTTACCACATCTTCAGAGGAAAGTAAACCACAAACAGCCGAGAGCCAGAAATACGCAGGCTTTTAATCTTTTGCACTCTCGTAGCGTTATAATCTGTTCAGTGCTTAAACATGAAAACAAACCATAACCAACCCTGTGTCTCTCTTTGCGTGCATTTTCCGTGTTTGTTTCGGCAGTTTGTGTTTAGTTCATAAGCGAGGAGCACATCAGCGAGTCCTGAATATTCCTTTTACATCGGAATATTCCAATTGCCGTCTACATGAGCAGATATTCGGGTTGGAAAAGGAATAAGCCAGGGCTCATATTCGGTTTATTAATAAACGGAATATGAGCTTATTTGGGTTTTTGCAGGTGTTTACATGACCGAGCGCAATCGGTTTATTGCTAATATTCCGTTTTTAAACGGTTTATGAGCTGCATGTATACACACTGATTCTTTTTTGTGCCTGCATTCCACTTTCTCTGGACATCAGTGCACGATGACCCTGTCTTTCCCTGCCTGACTGCATTCTCAACCTGAATTGAAAATAATCAAAATAATACACTTCAGTTGAATAGACAGATTAGAACATACCCTAATGTTTTCAACTAGCTCATACATCATACATTGTCATAAAATCTACCATAACAACCTATATTTACCTTCCAAAGAATAGCTGCAGTGCAGCGTGACTGAAAGCACTGCCTTGACCAGCCACACATGTACACCCTGCAGTTTCTACTTTTCCTGACGTTGACACCAAAACCCAGGGTCCGTGATGAGGTACTTTGAGGCTTTGACTTGGCTCAAAGTCTGCTTTTAGACACATTAGATTGTGCCCAACCTCTTTCAACAAAACCCGACCAACCTTATTGCTATGAAGGTACTGGTATGCCTCGGAGCTTTTAAGATTGTTCATAGCTTCGCCATCTGCCGCAATAGAGCTGAGAAAGTAGCTAAAAATGCTACTATAGGTGATGTTCGACCACTTTTTCAGGTCATCCTCCCATCCTTTAATTTTAGTAGGCAACAGAATTGTTATATCGCCTCAATTAAGACATGAAAGCTGGTGTTCCCACATTTTTATGTAGTTATCGATCCAGAAAAAAACATTTATAATGTAAACAAACGCGCGTTCCGGTGTCTACCAGAAGTTTCGCCCATAATTCACGCAAAGGCTCATGGGGGCTAGGAATAAGGTGGATAGGCTACTGAAACTGAAGTCAAAACAGGTTTTATTTGCTATAGCCTACATATTTGGAATTCAGTGAAAATTTGAGTCTCAGTAGTGCATGAACATAGCCTAATTTGTTGTATGAAAAATATATGTTTTTTTATCCGGTACAGTTTAATCCCAAAGCTGCAACCCAATTATCGTACATGAGCAAAAATAACTGGATGCCATTTATGAAAATCATTTACGCGCCTAGAATTAAGAAACGAAGAATGTAACATGAACAGAACTGTATGACGTAACCTAGTCGTCCTCCAAGGGTCAGCACTGACATGGACTACAACACGTGTCCTGCAACAGTAAATAGCTTGTTCCTCTGTCATTAATAGATTTATGAACAGAGGAAGTTATTTTTTAGCATTTCATAATTTTCGTTTGTCGCCTTAATCTATAAATTAAGAGAGCACGATGGCTAGACCAGCTGTCGTAATATTATTTAATCTACGTTACATCTACGACACAACATTATTTTTTCTATTCAGTCCCATCGCATCAGGCCTGTCCTCACCACATACACATCCCTTGGCCATTATTTGTGCACAGGCGGCAGGTTCGCGTGGTTGAAGGCCTTGATTGTCGGACGTCTGAGGTAAACGCTGTTTGTCATGACGGAAATCTATATGTATTGTAGTTTAGCTTTTTCATTTTATTTTTTTATTTAGCATTTTTGTCAATGCATGAAACATTAAATTCTGTTCATATTTCTCCTAATTTTGGTACAAGGCCTTGCATCAAATCGGTGCAACTTGTGTTGTAGATTACAACGCATTTTTTATAGGCCTATGCATCACAGTTTGTCACAAATATTTTATTGCTAAGCTTCAGAGTTTACACATGAGCCATTTTAGATTTTTCAATCTTAATATCTCAAAAATAGGCTATGTATTATTTGAGGTTAAACCTGACCTTAGTCTGTGGAAGTACAAACTTTTGGCAGAACAGTGCTTAAAAAAAAAAAAAGTTTGTGCACGTAAGAATTAGGCTGATTTTAAAATTGTTAAAGAAGGGAGTACAAAGTATAGCCTAAATCTTAGCAAATGTCATCTTATTTAGTAACACTTGTACGTGCTTTTCTATACAATTGTATGGCAAAAATGGCTCTATGATTCCGCATATCCAATTATGAATGGGCCCCTGAAAAGCACGCACTGGCCTATAGATCTGTTTTATTATACATGTAAAAAAAGTGTTTTATTAAATATGTAAAATAAGTGTTTTATTATACATGTAAAATAAGTGTTTTATTATATATGTAAATAAGTGTTTTATTAGCCTATATATGTAAAATGGGCAAGTTTTGCCGTTACTGCGCAAAAGCTTTGAAAATGTCAGGAATGTACGTAATTTGATGACGTGGTCATTTTACGTAATTTGCTTGTAAATACGTTCAGCACGTAAAATGGCTTTGCAAAAATGTAAATATAGAACATATTTTTATAGAGACTGGGTTGGTCTATTGACTGTGTTTCTCATGAACAAAGTCTGCATTTTACACACTTTGTTATCACCAAGAAACGTACGCGCTTCTGCCACCAAGAAACAAGCTGAATGCTGATACCGCCTTTCTTTTCTCTTCTGTGTTTAGCGGTAAATAGTCTGTTTTAAAAGTCTTTAAGCAGACAAAGTTCATGCTATTGTTTTTCTTAATGTGTACCTCTAAATTATAATAATAAAATAATGTTACTATTAATGAAATATGCAATAAACCCAAATATGCAAAAACATAGCTAAAAATTACAAATAACACAAATTAAAATAAATAAATAATGATTGCTAAAATAAATCTAAGGTTATCAGGCAGTGCTTGAAGTTGCACCAGGCAAATTCATTGCTTGTAAATAGTGTTCATCCTCACAGGCACAATAAATGTTTGTCTGATTCGGATTTATTTGTTCTTTATTTTTTGACCTCAAGACAATTAAATAAACATGTGGCAGCGTCAAAAGCTCCTATATATACAGTAGGTTAACCGACACTTTTCATTTACGCATTATATTTTGCTTTGAAGGAACATTTCCAAGCCTCGCCCACATTTTGACGGACTGAAAATGCTTTTTAAACAGGCTATAATAGTCTACTAATTTAGAGCGCTGCATCCCGACCGGACTCAAGCTCCTCCGCTCTCCCGCTCTCTCACTGAACACAAAGACAGACAAATGCCGCTTTTACACACTTTTCTCAAAAACAACTGAATGGACAGAGTTTTGACGGTCTGATTTCAAGAGGATTTGTGCTTTTAACCAGGATCGCTGGACAGACAAACACTGATGTTTATTCAGATTCATAAACTTGGTGACAAATCGCACCTGCAGTTTCTAGTTTCCTGGTTTGGTTTCCACGCAGCGGCTCGCACCAGAGAACCGAGAGCTCCTCCTTTTTATGACGTTGAAGCGAATAGACGCCTGTGAACAACACGTTTTATTCACGCGTTTTATGCCGCCGTTATGGCTTGTTTTTTGCGTTTAACGCTAGGCGTCTGGCGCGTTTTTGACGCTCCATATCTGAACGTACCATAAGAATTCTAATTGAAAACAATGTAAAAACAAGTTCAGATAATTCATAGATTAACGGGGGTATTGAACATATAATTATATAATCATGGTCCCAAATAATACAAAGAACTGTTTTCAGTCTGCGTCTGGGCATTTTTGCTCTGAATTGTGAATATAAATATTCAGCCTAAAAACACTGCACCGAGCTGAATTTGATGCAGAATTGAATTATTTTGTGTGTCATTATAATATATGAGCACTAACATTCATCATTATTGTGTTTACTTCGCTGCTGTTAATATAAAAGAAGATTTTAATCGCTAAAAAATAAAAGGTTTTTTGTTTGTTTGTTTTTTTATTAGTTTAGTTGAACGGAAGCATAAATAAATGTACAAAGCTGTAAAAGTTAAAGTATCAAAGTATTTAAGTGAAAAGTCACTTCAAAGTTCGGCTTACCATGAGTTTATATGAGATCTTTAATAAACTCTTCCCACACAAGATGGCTGCTGGAACTGGACATTTATTGTTATAGGTTACTATTGCTATGCTCTCTCTAGTAGTTATAATAGCTCATTGGCTCTGACCTGAAAAGTTTGGAAACTCTGCTTTATCCTAAGATTTTCTGACACTTCCAGGTCAGTAAATTATAAATTGGTTGCCTAGTAACAAGCTTTAATCAGAGATTACATTTTCATTTAATTTTTACTTTATTTAGAGCCAAGTTATTTTTACCTAATTTGTGAATAAAATAATGTTCTGGCTGCAGTGCAGCCCAGCCCTGTTCACAAGTTTACATTAATGAAACTCATTTGTTTTTTGAGAATCACCTAAATCAAACTTCTCACCTCAGATTTTGTGCTTCGCTCATTGATTCTGTAAAAATCTTCTTCTCATAGACAGTGTTGGGAATAACTCAATAACTGTAACTGTCAGTTACTGTCGCCTTATATATTCCCCTTTTAAGTAAATAAGTAGTGTAACTCATTACTTATAGAAATGTTGAGACTATATTACTAGTTCCAATCTGAGTGACTCAAGTTACTTGTATTCACCTTTTATTCTTAAGAGTAAAAGATGTTGTAACATCACGTTTCTATGAATTATTGAGTCAAGTGTAAATGTAACAGGATTAGTGTTGTACAATGTCTTAACAAATGAGTGCTTAAACTCAAAAGTAACTCACAGTATTTACATGTGTCATACAATTGTAATAAATGCTTATCCCTGTAACTAGCAATATATAATGTATTACTGTCACTCTGCTGTCTTCTGACAACACTTTAGGATCACAGCACATGTCACTTTAGTGATGATTTCTATTTATGTTGCATTTGATTTGAGTTTCACTTTTGTTCTTACTGTGAGTCTGAAGGAGCAGGTTCAGGACTGAAGACTGGAGGTTCATGTTTAGACCGGTCACTCTTCATGGACACACCACTGGACACTGAGGCTGTGGATCTGTGTCTGCAGAGAAAACATCATCTGTTCATCATCTGATGGGCTTTAACAGTGAAGAAGAAATGACTGGACTCACTTTGTCCCAGAGAGATCCGGCTCAGTGCTGCCCCCTGGAGCTTCTTTTCTGATGGAACATCCTTTTCTCTGCTCACTCTCTGAAGCCATGTTCCCACTGGCTCAGCCTGGAGTAGAAACCATAGAGACATGTTTCACTCTTTACATCTGAACATTTGAAACAAGGCTTTACTCATTTGAACACAAGTTCTACTAAAGTCACATTAGCACTGCTTTGAACTTTAGAGGAAAACTCATTTCTCTGTAGAGCTCATTTCCTGCTTCAGGCCCACACTTTGATCAAGACTAAAACACCACAAATCTATGTTAAAGCCACTATGAAAACTTCAGCTGTTTTCTGCACAAGTGGATGTCAAAGAATCTCAAAGTCAGACTCACTCAAAGAAGTGCAAAAAACTTTAAAAACAAAAGTCAGACTCACCCTGGCTCAGACGACGCCTCTGCTCCAAACACTTTCACTTTCACTTTGAGCAGCGCACAGCTCAGTCACGTGACCAGCCCCTCCCCTCTGTGTTTCAGACCCAAACTTATAATCTACAAAAGCATTCATTTACTCCATGTGGAAATAATAATAATCAATAAATATGAGCCGCAGATCAATAAAGTCTCATGAGATTCAGACTGAACATCTAAAGAAAGTCAAAAGTGCAGATTTGACTCGTTTTTAGTGGCATTTCTTCAGTGTTGTAAGGTTGTAAACTGGTCACAAGATGGCGCCATAGACTTGTACAGCAGACCTTTCCTCAGTCACGTAGTAGTAGTTTATTATTCAACAAAATATTACGCATACATATTAACATGAGTGAGACACTTCAGATTATGACAAACAGAGGTCAGACAGGAGTATTAAACAAAAATACATTGTTCTTGGGGTCAAAGAGTTCATATTCTGCAATAAGTTCATTTAAAGTGACTGCATTCTTGTTTTCTATTAAACTGAGTGAAACAAAAACCCGTTTCAGCTTTTGATGAAATGTGTGAAAAAGAGATTTATAATTAGGAAATAAGTTTTTATGGATAAAAATTCCAGTTTAAGAATAACATTTAGAAGTTTCTTTTCTTGTCTTTCCTTAAAAGTCCAAAAATAATGTCCTTTTTAGTGAACTCATTTATGTGAAGTGTATTAGAACCAAAAGTGTAGCTACATCTTCTCATAAAGTCAAACTATGAAACATTCAAACAAATGTGATCTGTGGTTTCTATCTTCATTTCACAGACGGCGTTTTATGATGAACATCTTTTGCTTTGTGAAGAATGTGTAGCTTAAGAGCGTCTTTTTCTTTTCTTTTCTTTCTTTCTTGTTTCGTAAAATGTTGAAAGATATTGTTTTGATTATATAAAATGGTTTATGAAATTGTTAAAATTTTGTGGATATAATACGGACTAATTTTAGTCCGTAATTTTTCTATTTATTTGAGTTTTGTTTCCTCTTGTAACTAGCAAATATATGTATTTATTTACAACATTCCACACATAATTTGCCAAATGTTGCTTTTAGGGTTCATGCCGGTTTCAGCAGATCAAATTGAACGCTTTATAATAAATTTTCAAGATTTTTATCACCATATCCAACTACAAAACAAGACAATTATGTTTTGTTGTGTCAAAACTATTGGGTTGGAACCATTGCATTCACTTGAATAAAGATGGAAATAAAATGGAATGTGCTTAAACATTAGCTAACTTGTTATAAGATATAAACTTGTATACGATGCCCAAAATATACGATGCCCAATATTCGACATAAAACCCTGTGAATTACATATTTATTGAAGTGATGAGTTTGTGTCAAACCTACTTGTTCACTGAAACCTGCTAACTCTTGTTTATAATATTATAACCTCCAGCTGTTATATTTGTTAATAATTTAGCCAATAAATAATCCTCTTTATTCAGAGATTTTCTTTGACCAAAGTCCATTTGCTACATTTTAAAGAGAGATGGAGCTCTACAGTAGATCACAAATAAATGCATTTAAAGTGAGTATGACAGGTTTGTACAAATTTCTCATTTTGTTTAATTTAGTAGATTAACACTAGTAGTAAATATAAATGATAGTTTTACATGAATCAAGAAAAAATTTGTGAAGAAATGTTTGAAAATGTTGGCTAAAAACAGGAAGTAGAGCAGAGTTCTAAACTGATGACATCACACTGTGGAGACAAAGACATTTTACATTTTCTCACAATGAACATATTTGAATGACTCTATAAACATAAAGTTAACCATGTGTATATTTATGTCTGAAGAAGTGAAAACCTGTTACATTAGAAGAGTTTATTACAAAGTCACGAAACAACTCCCAGTGTGATGTCATCATCTATGAACAGGAAGTACATTTGTAAACTGAAAAAGCAGCTAAACGAGGATGTGAAATGTTTAGTGAAATCTTAAATATACTGATCTTAACTTTGTTTTAGTGAAATGAGTAGTTCAACCAGTCATAGACATTTAAAAAAAAAGAACAATCGCTATTTCAGAAGTTAAAATGACATGTATTTGGTCCTAAATTCAGTGTGAGACATAAAGTTATTATCATTATCATTGAGTAAAAGTGCTACAGACCAAATATAGTTTTCCATTCATTTCTGGTTCAATAGTGACTTGTGTCTTCTCTTCCTCCTACACTGTGCTCTTGTTGCTCCTCTGACAAGCGGTTCAGAGGACAGGAGCCTCGGTGAAGTCAGCCTGTTAAGAAAGAAAAGAGAGAGCACGTGTTTTGTACTGTGTCATGTACTTTACCTTTTTAGCTCTATTACATGAAATGAATTACTGTTTTTATCAATTTAAATCTTACTTATTTTATCATGTACACATATTTATATTTTTAACAATAAACTAGGGCTGCAACCAATGACTTTTTTGGTAATTATTTTTGGTATTCTTTCTATTAATCCATTAGTTGTTTAGAATGCAAAAATCACATAAATACTAGATTTTTTGCCAAATTTGAGGAGAGTAAACGTCGCTTAAGAACGTTCTGAAGATGTAGATTTTAAAGGTTTCATTTATATAAAACTTCAGACACTAAAACTGGTATTGAATCTTGATACTCATTTGAACAAGTATCAACACTTCAAAAACATCATTCATGTGATATTATCTCAAGACTTCATTATTTAAATTATGTTTAAAATTTTAATATTGTGATGACACCAGGCTCAGGCAAACAAATGTTTACATCAAAACAGAAAAATTACACAATTTTATGCCAATTCTGTTTTCTTTTTCACAGCTCATGGGTGGTTGGAATGTTTATTTGAACCAATTCATAATTATTCAATTACTAAATTAGTTGACGATGATTTAAATCATCAATAGTTGTGAATAATTGATTAACTTGTTGCAGTTCTATAATAAACCATACAAATTCCAGTAAATCACTTTGATAAACGAACAGACTTTTCAACAAGTGTCCATAAGATAGCACTTATCTTTCTAAAGCTAACATGAGCGTCATGTGCTTAGTACACTGTAACAAGAGTTTTACTGGTGTTTGGTAATAAACCCAAAATGAAACATAAAAGCCAGCAAATGCACTACTGTATGAAAAACGTCTCATAAATGTCCTAAATGATTGTATCCAAGTGGTTTGTTGCAGCATAAACCGGTTCAGACTAGTTTAGCCACGTTGCACATTCCTACACTTGACCATTAGCCTTGAAGGTTAGCTTACAACACGTTTCACAAAGTGCTCAAAAACACTTTACAAACTGCATTTCACTTCCTACAACAGTACACAATGTAACCTCTGATATCTTATAACTCTGATATGGAACATAAAACTGGTGAATTGAGTGTTTACCAACCTGTTAATAAAGAAAAGAGAGAGCAGTGTTGAGCTGCTTTACTTCACAACGAGGATTGTTTCTTCCTCTGCAGCGCTCACTCTAGTCTCTATCAACACTGTGAGACACAGACATCTACTGGTCAGGGAAGGAACTGCACTTAAACTCAAAAGAGATTACCAAAACCACATGATTAGTTGTAATTACATAAAAATAAAATACTCCAATAAGAAAATAACGAAGAGGATTTTATTTTCTAGCCTTTACACTCTCTCCTACATGGATGAGGGGTGTATTCTATTGTTACTTTAATTTGACTTTACTTGCGCTTTCAGAATGACCATATTTTTAAAATTAAAAACTAGGACACACACAAATTTTTGCAAAAGGTATTAAACATTTGTTGAAAATAGAGGATAAATATATTTTTTACACTTAGTCAATTCATGGTTCATTCACACTCATGTAAATTCTCTAAAACTTCTGTTAGTGCAAATTGGTGCATTTTTTTTTTTTTTGTGCTTTGGTAATTTTCTACAGTTTTCTCTATTTCAACAAAAGAGATAACAATCTATTCCTTCCTCACTGTTGGAAAGTGTCAGAGTGGTCAAAAATCAGGACAACTGGGACATGTCTTGTGTAAAACTGGGAGAAAAGGGACTGAATCAGATCAAACGAGGAGCTGTCTCTGTGGTTGGACTTGGACTGGACTCTGTGGAGAAGGTGGTGGAATAGAGGACTTTGGCCAAAATACGAGCCATGATCCTGTCCAATGAAAGTCAGCCTCTGCATTCAGTCTTTTCCCATCAGAGGAGCTCTGTGAGCAGGAGGCTCCGCTCACTGAGCTGCTCCACAGACAGACTGAAGAATGAGCCATAAGACTGTATAATGCAGCCATCTCAACCTCAGACAGAGGAAGGAGAGGAAAGCTGCCCTGAACTGTCATTGTTTCAGTGTCTATAACAACTTATTAACATAGAGCATTTTTATTCATTTATATTTATTAATTTTACAGTTTTTAGCTGTCTCTTTTTTCGAGAATGCAGGACTGAATGGGATATCTGTCTATCTAAAGATGTTTTCACACATGAAAGTATCAATAACTAGTCCCAAACTTCTTCCAGCCTCTTGGTAGAGACCTTGTAGACTTTTACTCGACTGATCGATTGATAGCACATGTCTTAAGTCGACCAAGAATATCTAGAGTCAACCACAGCCCCATTTTTCTTCAACTAATACATTTAAAGACATGTTTGTTTGGTTTGAATAACATCGTAGAAACAATGCATTTTTAAAATGATAATTTAGCACAAGCAAAGTGTTGAAACAGTCTCTATTCAAAGAGTTGATCAGTGGGTTTGAGATGCTGCGAACAATGTTTTGTAGTTTGATATTAGATCAATTAAGACTCGTCAAACTTGTGACTGATTCCTGCTCACAGTACATGACATAAACCAGTGACACATGGAATCCACAGCATGACGTAATGACTCCCTCTTGTGGCCTGACTCTCTCAACTCTCTTCAGCAAAGTGTCAATATCTGGTGAAAATATATCAAATACACTTCACAAATCAGAATGTAAATGTGTATTTTTCAGATTTTTTGCAGTGGTAACAGAGGAGGAACCACTGACATGGACCAGGAGTCAACGGAGCAGCAGGTCACCACATTTCTTTGCACTAAAGGAAGAAATATTGACAGAAAAGACATCAAAGCCTGCCACCCGCTGCCGCTACCAAGAAGAGACAGACGGACGACCAAAAAATCAACGTACTCAAACAAGAAAAAAAAAAGAACTTTTGTGTGGAGGTTTTAACATTGACTTATTGAAATGTAATGAGCATAAAGCATTAGAAAACTTCAGAACTGCTCTATACCGTCTGTCACTTTGTCCAAAAAGAACAAGGCCTACAAGAATGAGCCAATACAGTTCCTCATGAATCCATCACATTTTCACAAATGTTCTCACTGAAAACATAAGGATAAGGAACTTCACTTTTTTGTGCTTTAGAATAAAAACAATGTTCATAATGTGGCAAGGAAAAAACTAAACTCAAAAGACGCCTTAATGAGTAAACATTGAAAGCATGTTTAGTGAAATGTGCCAAAGCGATTGATAAAAACTGTAAATGTCTCTGTCTTGTCTTTATTCAACTGTACTTTTCATGGGTCCAAACAAAGAAATGCATTGTTACTGTGAGCAGGCTTGTCTCTGCTCTGAGAAAACAGCAGCAGCCCGATTTTGCCCTTTGCCCTAGCCGGTCTTAGCGGATGGTCTTAATTATTCCTCTGTTGGCCACTATGACTCTCTCCAAGCTCTATACACTGTCAGTGTAGAAGGTGTGGCTTCAGCCAGATGTGGGGGTGCAATTTTGTTCATTGAACCAGACACATGCTCACGCCTGTGACAAGTGAGCAGCTGCTTTAGGATCACAAGCAAAAGTAACTGTAGCAGCAGCTTCAGTTTGGAAAAAAACTATAATAATAGAAGTCAACAGGATTTATGTAAAAGAAAAGACACATTTTTAGGCAAAGTTGTTAAAGTCTGTCAAGTAAATAGACTTTCACCAAATAGAATTCTATTATTATAGTTTTTCACCAAATAATTTTCTATTATTACACTTTTTTCCAAACTGAAGCTGCTGCTACAGTAATTTTTGCCTGTGATCACTGCTCACTTGTCACAGGCGTGAGCACGTGTCTAGTTCACTAAAGGAAACTGTACCCTCACATCTGGCTGAAGCCACACCTTCTACACTGACAGTGTATAGAGCTTGGAGAGAGCCACTAGTGGCCAACAGAGGAATACTTAAGACCATCCGCTAAGACCGGCTAGGGCAAAGGGAAAAATCGGGCTGCAGGTGTTTTGGGAGAATGAGAGTTGGGAGAGGCATCTGTTTGGGGCCCTTTAGGTTTTGGGGCCCAAGGCAAGTGCGACCTGTGGTAAGTCAGCCTCTGTGTGAAGTGTGAACCTCATGAGAGAGTCATTCACCTGTAGGACCAGTGTCCAACTGTTTCTGATGGTTTGGAGAAAGATTTCAACAGAAGAGAATGAATCATATGTGATGTATGAATGTTTAATGCATTACAGACTTATCTTTACAGAAAACAGAATCAACTGAAAAACTGTGTTACACTTTCCCTTTTTACAGCGTCACATCTGCCCTGCAACTTACATGATCTGTGTCATTTCATAGTCACTATTTACATCTTTACACAAGCCAACACACAACTTATAAGTTTGTATCATAATATATTTTCTTTAGAACATCTTTTGTAAATGTGGCCTATATGACCAGCAGAAGTGGTAAAATAAGAAAAGAGACTTACGCTGGTGCCAAGATAAACAAGCTCAAGTGTCAAGGTTTAAACTTTGAGCCAAAATATCACAAATGAGCCAAAAGTGAGATCAAACTAGGATCTGATTTGGTCTTTGAAGTGGAGCTGAGATTTGTTCACCATATTTAATAGAAAACAAGTTTGTCATTCTAATGTTGATGTCACTTTTAAAGAAGTGAACTTGCTCATTTACATATGGTGCTCACTCTGCTCCGTGTGCTTCTGATGCCGCTGCAGACAGACAGGACGGGAATATGTATTTACAGAATACTTCTCTTTCTGTGACACAGGCTGTGCTACAGATGGATATTTGTTGTATCTGTGAGCTTGAGTTTGTCCCTGCTCTGTGGAGGAGTTTAGATCTGCTTTGTACATGAGTTTAAACTGTTCACAGCTCACATACTGTATTACATATTTAGCTCAGCTCTTTATACAGCAATAGTAACTTCCCTCAAGGTTAGTCAGTATTATTTTTGTGCTGAAAACATTGATAGACATAGAAATCATTCTGTAGTCTGTCTGGGTGTTGTAGTTTTCTGGTTCCTGCTGGTGAGGAGGATTCAGAATCAGCTCCTTCTCCTCACTGCTCCTCACAGCTCCTTGATCCTTAGAGTTGACCTCTCTCAAAGATGAAGGAAAAGGAGAAGGAAGGAAAAGGAAGGAGGTATTTCTGTCCCATTTCTGCTCAAAAGCTGTGCATCTTCATTACTACCACCTGTGGAGAAGAGATCAGAAATGATTTAACTCAACCTGGAGAAGGCTGTGTTCAATTGGATACAGCAAAATATACATACATACATATATATATATATATATATATATATATATATTATATATATATATATATATATATTTATTTATATATATATATATATATATACATGTTTATTTTTATATCATATCATATTCTAGTTTGTTAATTAGTTCTGTTTATTTTTTAATGTGGACAACTATTTTTGCAGCTTAATTACTCTCAGGACTGGTTTGTACTTTGATGAATACAGTACTTACAACAGTGTCTCTAGTCGACAGTGAGAACTGCGTTTAAGCTCCTCCACATCTGATTCTGTCAGACTGTTACCACCAATGTTCAGGAGTGTGAGATGTGAAGGGTTGGACTTCAGAGCTGAGGCCAGAGAGGAACAGCTCTTCTTGACAAACCACAGTCCCACAATCTGAATAAAGAAAACATGATGTGGTTAAAAAAACAAACACACACCGACTGTGATTAAAAGACATTCTAAAAATCAGATAAATGTAAGAAAAACATATCAACTGATTTAGGGTATGATCACCTTTTTCTGACCGTATTTTCTAATCATGACCATATTTTTGTTCATGTCTTGTTCCAGTTAAATAAACTTTAAAAATAAATCCCATGCTATGATCCAACAATTCCTCTGTTACACTTCCTTCCTCCAGTAGTTTTGCATAATACATTTTTACTTTGATGTGAGTCATTTTGTAAAACAGCACTTTTACTTCTAATATTAATGTATTATTTACTAATAGCAGTATTTTTACATAAGAACTTTATTAGTTCTTATGTAAAAGTGTATGTAAGAACTTTATTAGTTCTTTATTAGCATTGTGGCTAACTGTTGTTAGCATATAGACCAGGGGTGGGCAACCTTTTTCGGCCAGAGATCTACTTTTTAAGTCGGCAACTCTTGGAGATCTACCAGTAGATTTGTATTATCGCAATCGCTGATATATATATTATCTTTTATTACTTATGATTGAATATTTCATTGATTTAGTTTTTTAAATAAAAATTAGTAATTTAATAATTTCATTTGTTACTTAATTAAGAAATACAACAACAAAATGGTAAAGGGACATGTAGATAAATTCTGATGTTTCACTAGTCCTCTTTAATATTTTGGTCTGTTTAAACATCACCATAATACAGTATTAGTGGATGTCCATTATCATTTTTCACCACAGTACAGCCTTTTTTTTTTCTTAATCAAAGCTCTCTAATTTGTACCACTACTTTGTATAGTAGTCAGTGTCTTATAGCCTGTATTTTGGTGATGAACAGTAGCTCCAGCTCCATGGTAACACGCAGAGGGGGAGGGACTTGACAAACTTCGCCTTAGTTTCTGTTTAGCTCAAGTTTGGACTTACATTACAACAAGGATTCTTTATGAACGATAAACAAAGTAAGCAGGTAGGACCCTGACTTTTCTCGCCTGTCTCCTCCTGCCTTCTCTCCTCCTTTTCCTCTCCCTCTGTCCCTCTCTTCTTTTTCTCCCTCGTGTCGTGTATAAACATCTCGTGTGTGCAAACAGAGGGTCAGACGCGCATTGCGGCACCTGCCTTGCTGTCTCCGCCGGTGCCGTGCCCGGTGCCGTGCCCGGTGCCGTGCCCGGTGCCGTGCTCGGTGCCGTGCCCGGAGCCGTGTGTGCGTTGTTGTTTTGGAAGACAAATTGACAAAAACATAACCTTCATTTATATTATGACCGTGGCTCGCGGTAGAGCTCGCGTGTATTGCATGTATTGTCTCCCGAGTGTATGCTGCAAGTTGTTCTTTGTGATAAAGTTAGTCAGACGAGCCTTTGCAATGTGACGGGCAGGTGTCCGGGATCGACCCCTTTAGGCGACGAGATCGACCGGTAGCTCGCAATCGACGGGTTGCCTACCCCTGATATAGACTCACCTTGCCGCTAACAACATGAATGAAAAAAACATCAAAACACATCATGATGAACAATTCTGAAACTCAGAATGCATTAGCTAAGTCAGCAAATCATGTAGACTGAAGTAAGGAGTTTAAAATGAATTATTTCTGTTTGTTTACATTTTTAAGGATGCAAAAACAGGTATAGTCCCTTTAAGAACTTTAACTTTATTGTCCACCATTGTGGAAATTTGTCTTTGGTTTACCATCACTGGGGATGGGTATCGAGAACTGGTTCTACTTGAGAACCGGTTCTATTTTTAGCAATCCACTGGAATTGTACGTCTCCTCTCTTATCGATGCCTCTTTGGGCCGCTGTGACTTTAAATACTGCGTGAACTTCAACCTCACGCTGGGCTGTTAGATTCGGTTTCATTACAAGCACAAGTTTTTAGCTTTGGCAAAGCCTGAGCCTCTCACCAATTCACGTGCATATAGCGCGTTTACGCACAGCGCGCACAGGAAAAGAGAGAAGAAACGGAGACAATACAACATGTACATGTGATGCACACGCGGCTCACACACCAGCGCCGTGACAGCGGAGGTAAGCTGCCTTCGTTAATGTGAATGTTTGGAGATAAGAGGAATCGATAATAGCCTTGATATCGATAAAATCCTATCAATAACCATCCCTAACCATCACATACACAAACAATCAGACAGTTCATCAGGCCTCCTGCCAATAAACACTGTAAATACATCTTAAAAGAAGTGTGCTGCACATTTACCATTTCCATTAGTGCCTATTTAACAAACTGACTGCATTTGGCACAAATGAACCTTTAAAAACATTTTGTTGCTAAAGGCATTCTTTATCTGCGCCCTGACGGCATCAGCCTAAACTCATCACATAGAGAATGCTCACAGTCTCTAGTGACTGACATGGCCATCCTGAGCACAGCTGACTGGTAAAGAAGCTCAATCTTCTCCTGGTCTTTGCCGATTATCTTCCCAGCATTCTTGACTATTCTGTTCAGCTTGTTCTTGTTTGTCACTGTCAGAGGCCAAACCTAACAGAGATGTTGAAGACAAGAGCTGTTTGAATCAGGCTGACATAAACTCTCTCCAGGATGTGTGAGCTCCAAAGCCTCTAAGCTTCCTGATCATGTGAAGTCTTTGGCTACATTTCTTAAAGATTTTATCTACGTTTTGGGTGAAGCTTAGCTTGTCATCAGTACATGTGCCCAGATACTTGAAGCTGAACAACTACTGTCCAACTGTGACGACAAGTTCAGACTAATACTAGAGCTTATTGTGTCCGAGCTCTTTTCTGAAAGCTCTGAAACATGACACAAGTAAGAGACAGTGAACTGACCTGAGACTCTCCAGGCGACAGTCTGGACTCTGCAGAAAACCACACAGATGAGACACTCCTGAATCAGACACTCTGTTATTGCCCAAGTTCAGGTCTGTGAGATGTGAAGGGTTGGACTTCAGAGCTGAGGCCAGAGAGGAACAGCTCTTCTCTGACAAACCACAGCCCCACAAACTTAATAAAGAAAACATGATGTGGTTAATGTTCAGAGATTAATGGACAAAAAGACATTCTGAAAATAAAAAATAAATGTATAACAATTATGAAAAACACACAGGAAAATCAAAACTATTGATAGGTTAAAGCAGATTCTGGGCTTAAGATACAGTAACACAGTAACAATAGTGAGAGGATTCATTGCTTAATTAATTATTATTTTTTGTAAACTTTCACTTAGAGACAGTGGTGTAGCTGACATTTTTATAGCCGATATATTATTTTATTCTCACTAATTTTTTAAATGTATTTGATTCAAACAGAGATAAGCCCAAACCCCTGAGTTTCTTTGCACAGGCCTTGGTCTCTCTTTCCTCCTCTTTCTCTTTGTCTCTGCACTGTGGACTGACTAAAATTGTGTGGTGGCACGTACATCCGCTGGTTGGCCAATCACGTTCCTACCGAGGTGATTTGAGGACTGCTCCTTTACTGGCGCCTCCCTTGTAGCCTTCACCTCTGACATCCACGCGCCAAGCCTGCTGCTGATGAGCAGGGCCGCTGGCCCGAAAAGTTTGCTTGTTTTTGGGGCATAGTCGCTGTTTCAATGGCCTAAAGCCTGGCGACTAAACTCGTACAGTTTGCCTCTCGATCATTTGGCGTCTTCAGCTCTGCTGCGCGTGCACATTGGGTTACTCCCAACGCACACTCTCCCATTCATAAATCTTGGTAAGCAACCTAAATCTTTATGTTCCAAATAAATGTTCTGCTGCTTATTGTGGGATATTTGTGCAGATTTGTTTCTGTGTATTTGGCTGTGGATTTGCTCAGCACTCTGCTGCGCGTGCACGCTGGGTTACTCCCAACACACGCTTTCCCATTCATAAATCTTGGTAAGCAACCTAAATCTTTATGTTCCAATTAAATGTTCTGCTGCTTATAGAGGTTATGCAGGTGACATCACAGCATTCTAAATGTGAGTGCTGAGTGGCAAGGATGCATGAGAGTTAATGGAGAGAAAGGACAACAAGTCTACCGAGCATTGGGTTTGTAACTGACATGTAAAAAGAGAAAATCAAGTCAACAGTTTTAGCAACGAAGATAAACTTTAGCTTCTCACGTTTCAGACATTGAAATCACACACAGTTGAACTAATTACCTTTTTCTTCTTAAAAAAGATGTTTTTGAATCAGTTTGTTGCAGTTAAAATGTCCTAAATCCTCAACTGTTGTTAACAAACATGCTTGTAGTCAACAAGCCGTTGCCACGACAATGAAGAAATGCCACTCATTCAATGTTGCTAAGCAAAATGATGTCAGTGCATAATCTCTATTGTGGGATATTTGTGCAGATTCGTTTCTGTGTATTTGGCTGTGGATTTGTTCAGCGCTCTGCTGCGCGTGCACGCTGGGTTACTCCCAACACGCGCTTTCCCATTCATAAATCTTGATTTGCTTCTGTGCGCCTGGCCTTGGCTTGCTCAGTGCTTCCTGCGCAAAGTTTGTTTCCTTCAGTGCTACCGGTAAGCGGTTCTGTGCTGTCTGACCCATATTGGTTGGAAATGTAAATTAATTCCAAATTTATTTATAGGACTACACGAGCCTCCTTTTCCTCCTCCTCATTCTTCGCTCGGCACGGCTCGGCTTTACAACAGATTGAGCCTCTTTGACCCAAGTTATGCTCCTTTGACTCTGTTCTAAGCATTTACGCTTTTGCGCATACAGGAGTCCCGCGCCCACAGACAAGGTACCGCGGTGATAGAGACTTTTGAACTAACACGTTATTCGTGTGCTGCTGTGTAAACCTTATTGACTTTATGCCCTTCTATGAATATTCAATGGACCGTTTTATGAGTGAATGAGAGAGTGTTTGATATTGGTCTGTTTTAAAATCTATTAAATGAAATGTTTTAGACATTTGTTAAAATAAAGATTGTATTTTCTTAATTTTGTTTCTGCCCATTCAGTCTTTCACTTAACCTGTGTACCTTATGTTCAGTAAATTCTAGTCTGGGTTCCTGGATTCTCCCACCAGGTGGCGTTGCATACCAATCTCGAAGGTTTTTGTATATCTATTACAGATTTATTATTTGGCTCTGAAATAACTTAATTCTACCTCTCGGTTACCACACTTGTGTTTTAACTTGTAGACAAATATAGAACAAATTAATGTTTTTTCTTCTGTAAAAACAAGTCTGACTTTGTGACGTGAGCTTCTGCGTGTCCGGCCGCATTTACATGAGATTTATACTTTTTATTTCAGTTTGTTTTTGCCCCATTTTCAGCCTGAATATGTGAGCGTTGGTCATGAACATTGAGCTTAAAATAAACTTTATAATCTCTTGATTGATCGATTTACTACAGAAAATTCAGACCAAGTCCACTGACATTAGAATTTTGTTCTTTATACATTCATCTTAATGTTAGAAGAAATACATTTTATTTTGTTTTGAACTGAGTCTGAAATATTTTTGGGAGCCTCGTGCAATCTTCAGGCCAATAGTGGAGCTGCAGCTCTGAAAAGTTTGAGAATGTCTGTTTTCCACAGTCGGCCCTTAAACGTCTGCACATCTGTTCCTAAGCCGAGCCCTCTCTCTGTGCCACATGTTTTAGAAAAGAACAAACAAAGAAAACAGAAAACGAAGAGGTGACATCTCACAGGAGCGCTCAGAGAAGTGACTGCAGGGAAGATAGGACTGATGTACAGTTTGTGCAGGTCTCTGAATGAAGAGGAATCGATAAAGAAGAATGTCTGTTATGCATCAGTGCATGTTGTACTGAGAATGAGACAATCAAGCAGCATTTGTAGTGAGCTTAAAGTGTAAAGCACCAGACTTTACTCACTCACTGTTGGGACAGAAACTACTGTGAGGAGAAAATCTATGTTTGTTTTTTTGTAAAATTATTTGAATTCATATGAAATGAGGCCGATTGTGTCAAAGTAAAGCTTATGGATGTTAGAAGAGCAGAGTCTGAGGACCACCAGTGGGACTAGTACCACAGTTGAGAACCTCTGTTCTACTACAAACAGAGTAAATACAAAGTGATTATGTGTGAAGTTGTTTCTGTACATTCTGAAACATGACACAAGTAAGAGACCATCTTTGATGGGAAAATTAAGTTGAATAAAAACCAAAACCTGGACAAAACTCTGAAAATTGCAAAGTAGAGACTCAATCATTTTAATTGGCCCAGGTCCAGCAGATTCTTCACTTTGGACTGTCTTGGGCTGCATTTTAATACTGTGTTTTGTGACAGAGGAGACTGACCTGAGAGTGGAGAGTTCACAGTGAGGACTCTGCAGTCCAGCACACAGCACAGACACTGCTGAGTCACTCAGTTTATTCTGACTTAGATCTAGTAGTTTCAGATGTGAGGGGCTGGACTTCAGCGCTGAGGCCACCACTTCACAGTCAGTCTCTGAGAGTCCACACTCAACAAACCTGTAAGCAGATGTTGAATGTAATATGTTTGATGAGTCCTAACACAGGTGTGTGAAGCTGCTGTTTGTGAATGAGGACTGACCGAGCCTTCCTGCAGTTCCTCACCGCTGGGATCAGTCTCTGTCGACCTCCAGCAGACGTCTTGTACTTCTGTAGGTCCAGTTCCTCCAGAACCTGCTCTGACATCTGCAGCATGTAGGCCAGAGCCGAGCACTGGAAGTCAGACAGATACTGTGATCCTCCTCTAGACTTCAGGAGGTCCTGGATCTGCTGCAGAAGAGACTGGTCCTTCATTTCCATCAGACAGTGGAAGATGTTGATGCTTCTGTTTGGAGACACTTCCTTTGAGCTCATCTCTTTCAGGTTCTGAATGACTTTGGGGATTTCTGATTGTTTTACTGGACTCAGCAGACCTCCTAAAAGTCTCTGGTTGGAGTCCAGACTGAGACCCATGAAGGAAGCGCACAAACAGGTCCAGGTGGCCGTTTGAACTCTTTAGGGATTTGTCAAGACATTGTTTGAGAAACTCACAAACACTTAATTTTTTAACTGTCATGATTATTTTTATTTTGATACCAAGAAACCTCTGAACAACACTTGTGTCACTTCCAAAACAGTGGAGCAGGTAAACTGCTGCCAAAAACTCCTGGACGCTCAGGTGGACGAAGCAGTAGACTGAATTGTTGAAGATGACACTCTCTCGTTTGAAGATCTCTGTACAGAGTCCTGAGTAGACCGAGGCCTCGGTCAGGTCCAGACCCACCTGCTCCAGGTCTTCCTGGTAGAACATGATGTTTCCTTTCTGCAGATGTTCAAAGGCCAGTCTGCCCAGCTTCAGGAGGACGTCTGTTTCTGTCTCTGTCAGCTCCAGTGTTTTCTCTGGCCTCTGCTTTTGTCCAGACATGAACAGACCAGGTGATAAACTCTTTTTCTCTTGTGTGGTCTGAGATGTTGGCTGATACTTCCTCTTCCTCTGTGTCTGCACTAACAGGAAGTGGGCGTACATGTCGCTGAGTGTCTGGGGCAGTGCTCCGCTCTCATTGCTTCTCAACATATGGTCCAGGACTGTGGCTGTGATCCAGCAGAAGACTGGGATCTGGCACATGATGTGGAGGCTGCGGGAGGTTCTGATGTGGGACAGGACTGTCTTACACTGCTCTTCATCTGTGAACCTCTTCCTGAAGTACTCCTCCTTCTGACGCTCAGTGATGAAGCCCCTGACCTCTGTGACCCTGTGCACGCACTGCGCTGGGATCTGATTGGCTGCTGCTGGTCTGGAGGTGATCCATATAAGGGCAGTAGGAAGCAGAGTGCCTTTGATGAGGTTCACTAACAGCACGCTGACCTCTGACCTCTGTGTGACCTCAGAGATGAGCTGACAGTTAAAGTCCAGAGACAGTCTGCTCTCGTCGAGGCCGTCGAAGATGAACAGGAGTTTAGAGACGGACAGAGTGTGAGCTGTGAGCGTCTGTGGACACAACAACAACATGAACAAGAGCAAACATTGAAATGTGATCACATTTATCCACACATGGAAACACACACACTCAGGGACAAAGGACTGGACTAAAGGACTAAAAACATCTAAAAATGACAGTCTAATAATCAACTTGGACACATGCAGAAAGTTTTCAGAGGAGGCGCAGGAGCAGTGCCGATAAATATGCTTAAAATACTCCTAATACGAGTGTAAGCACCAAACAGAGAACACTGCCTCCACGGTGACAACAGCTGCCGCAGCGAGCAGAGCTACATTATGGACAGGATCCTGTCAAAAGAAAGGCTATTGATGCAGATAGGACAGGAGATGAATGCACCACGTGCTTAATCGCGATTCATTATTTTGTCGGCAATAACACAAGTCACGCGATCATGAATGAAAGTGCTCCACTCTGCTGCTGCTGCGCCCTTTTCTCTCCCTCGCTCTCATAAATAGTCCACATACAGAGGATCTCTTCCGCTGCAGCTATCGCAGTGGACACAAATTTACAAATGTAAATGAGTACATGCTGGTTATTTATAATTATGATTTACTAACATTTACAAATGGTCCAAATTATGTGCGTTACTAATGATTAGTTCATGTTTGTTTATTATTAGTTAATGCTATCTTATAATTAACTAATGATTAGTTAATGTTATCTTAATGATTTATTGATATTTATAAATGATTTCATTATTATAAAGTGTTGCCATTTTTTCCATTCCAAGGGGGCCATGGCAAAAAAAGTTTGAGAACCACTGGACCAAACACTGCTGTGGTGTCCTTCAAACTCCATCCTCTGAACTAGACTGAAGCAGAAGAGCAGATAAAGGAGTGTCACCTGTTTGTCCAGCGCTGGATGGAACACTTGTATGAGCTCCATCAGACTGTAGCGCCCCCCTCTGACCAGGTTCAGCTCTCTGAAGGACAGCGGCACCACCAGGTCCAGCTCCTGGTTCTCTGAGCCCTGGGCCCAGTCAGACAGAACTTCAGGACTGAGAAGTCTTCCCCACTCCAGCCACGCCGCAGGTCAGCACCGCTCTGATGGACCTCTGCTCCTTCTGCTCCTCCTGCTGTGCGCCCCCTGCTGCTCCTCAGTGGCCAGTGCTTTAAAGATGTCCTGACACCTGATGGAGGTTTCCTGGACAGTCTTCTTGGAGAGTTTCTCCAGCCTCCTCTCCTCATGTTGGGCTGTGAGCTCTTCACTGAGGCCCTCTGTGATGTACAGCTCAGTGTAGATGCTGTTCAGAGGAGTTCTACTTCCTGCTCCTTCAGTTCCCTCTGTCACACTCTCACATCTGCTCCTCAGGCTCAGCTTATGGTCCTGCAGAAGCTTCTGGAGCTCTTCAGCTGCTGTGAGAGGAACACAGCACATGGATCAAGTAACATGTGTTGAATGTGTCATCATAAACAGTGGAATATAGACTCACCTTGTGTAGTGCTGTGGACCTGCTTTTCATTTGTCATGTCAGTGTGTTGAGCCTGGGCCTGGAGTCTCCCACTGACTTTTCTCTGTGGACAAAAACACTCAACTCATTGGTTTACTTTAAACTGATGAAGTGACTTTTATTATTTAGGTGTTGGTCCTCACAGTGAGTCTGAAGGAGCAGGTTCAGGACTGAAGTCTGGATTTTCATCTTTAGACCGGTGACTCTTCATGGACACACCACTGGACACTGAGGCTGTGGATCTGTGTCTGCAGAGAAAACATCAGCTGTTGTTACTTTGATTTCCTGCAGGACAGTGTTTGTCTTCTCTTTAGAACTTTAGTAGGAGCTTTGAATATTCACAAAGTATCACAAAGACAAAGTCATACTATAGAATCTTATGGACATGTGTTGGCCTGTCACAAGAATGACTGAATTAAAAACAGATCAATAATCCAGAGATGAACAGTATTATTTTCTGCTTCATATTTGGATGAACCGTTTCATTTGCACATAAATGTTATTTTTGAAGAACATTGGCTGTAGTGAGTTAAATCATTCACATCTGACTCATTATAGACACTGACTATTTCTTCATGTTTGATTCACAATATGTTTGGTTTACAAAGGTTTTACTGTGTGATTCTCCTGCTGTAGGGTTACAGTCTGTGGCACAAATGATTATTATTGTTTATCCCAGTGGTTCTAAAGTCATGGAGCTCTGAGCTGTGGGTCACCACAGGAACTCAACATAGAATTTAAAGGCCCACTGTGTAACTTCTTTTTTCATGTGGATGTTTTTGTTGGAGTAAAAACGATATAAAATGTTTTCCTTACTCTGTGTAGACTTACATTTCTCCAAACTTTACTCCTGTGTGTCCCACAAGAGGGTCTCCTCCTGCTCATTTCCACAAAAACGTTGTTTCTTTGGCTATAATTTTTTACACTTTGACTTTCCTTATTAAGAATGTTCCCTTTGTATTTCCTGTATTTATGCAGAGACTTTTAAGCTCTAAAAGTGACACTGTGTCACTTTAAATACAGAGTCTTATAACTTTATGACACTTATTTATGACTTATTTCAGTCGGATTGTGTCGTGGGGGTTGGGAGTCGGCTGCACCATCATTTGGAGTGTCCTGACCTGAAAAGTTAAGAAACTCTGCCTTATCCTAAGATTTTCTGACACTTACAGGTCAGTAAATTATAAATTCGTTGCTTAGTAACAAGCATTACTCAGAGATTACATTTTTATTTATTATTTACTTTATTTAGTAAATAATTGTGATTGTTACTTAATTTGTGAATAAAATATGAGTGATTGTTACTTAATTTGCGGTGCAGCCAGAATATTATTATTGATTCTGTAAAAATCTTTTTCTCATAGACAGCGTTGGGAATAACTCATTACAAAAGTCACTTATTACTGTCGCCTAATATATTCTCCTTTTCAGTAAATAAGTAGTCTAACAAACTCATAACTTGAGACTATATTTTTAGTTCCAATCTGAGTAACTCAAGTTACTTGTGTATAAACAGAAGTGATATTCTATTAAAAATGACATTTCAGGATCAAAACACCAGTAAAACTGTGGAGTCTGTTGACTTAAATGTGACTCAAATCTTATGAGAAAAACATGCTGTAACATCACTTTTCTATGAATTAATGAGTCAAGTGTAACAGGTGTGTGACAGGATTAGTGTTGTACAATGTCTTAACAAATGTATGATTAAGCTCAAAGTAACTCACAGTAGTTACATTTGTCATACAAATGTAACAAATGTTTATCCCATTATTTATAAATGTTTATAAATAATGTATTACTGTCACTCTGCTGTCTTCTGACAACACTTTAGACCAGGGCTATTCAAATAGCGGCCCGCGGGCCAAATGCGGCCCACTGAGCAATATGAAGTGCCCACTATGGTAAAATGGGCCATGAACTGGACCACATTGTAAAGAAGCCTGGGAACACGTCGTATCTGATTTACAGTGAACAGTAGGGATGGGTATCGAGAGCCGGTTCTACTTGGGAACCGGTTCTATTTTTAGCAGTCCACTGGAATTGTTAGTCTCCTCTCTTATCGATTCTTCTTATCGATGCCGCTTTGGGCCACTGTGCCTTTAAATACTGCGTGAACTTCAACCTCACGCTGGGCTGTTAAATTCGGTTTCATTACAAGCACAAGTTTTAGCTTTGGCAAAGCCTGAGTCTCTCACTAATTCACGTGGATACAGCGCGTTTACGCACAGCGTGCACAGGAAATAAGAGAAGAAACGGAGACAATACAACATGTACATGTGGCGCACATGCAGCTCACACACCAGCGCCGTGACAGCGGAGGTAAGCTTTCTCCGTTAATGTGAATGTTTGGAGGATAGGCGCATGCATCTACCGTCAGCTGGGGAGTCTATAACTCTGTCCGCGCTCCTATGCGCACTTTGTGTGTGTTTCTTTGATCCTGGGTGACCTCTCTCTCACTTTCTCTCTCTCCTCCGTCTCCTCGGGTCCTACAACTTTCAGCTGTGTCAGCCCCGAAGTAAATTGTGCCCGCGCCTCGGAGCGCCGAATTATCGGTCTCAAAACAAGCTATGCCCCTGCGTAGCGTGTACGGACAGTCCGTTGTGCTGTGCTTGCGTCCTGACCAGCGCACACACAGCCGGTCCGGGAGACACGTGCGTTCGCCTCTGACTGAAGCGCGCTGTTCCACCTTCTCCAAGCGCAGACTGTCACACCGGAGCGGACTTTCTGAATAAAACAACTACTGTAGCACAGTTTGTGTTACAGTTTGTGGTGACCGCAAGGCAAGTGTGATGTGTGTAGAACCAGGACTTCACGTGGCCAAAGTTACACCCTTACATAGCGTTATTAGTGTTATCAATATCAAAATAGTTTATGCCTCTAGCTCTGAAATATTATTTCTGCTCTTCATTTAGCCTGTTTGATTAGTAATCATCATATTATAGTCCACATCATTGTCTAAATGTATTAAAATTAGTTAAAATACATTTTTTAAATCTAGATACATAAAACACATATTTTAAGAATCGATAAGGAATCGGATCGATAAGAGGAATCGATGATGGCATCGATATCGATAAAATCTTATCGATACCCATCCCTAGTGAACAGTGGTGCATACAGCAACATAATGCTGAGCAATAAAGACTGACCCATCATAGTAAAGTGGGCCACTGACTGGGCCAGATTTCTTGGTTAGATCTGGTATTCTGTAGCCTGCAATACTTTTAAATCAACTCAATCAGCTAAAATGCCACTGATATTTGTTCAGTTTTTTTCTGGTTCACAAATTGTTCTTTGGTCCTGTTCCAAATTGTGTTTCACCCTTGAAGTAGCACAAATGTAGACCTAGAGTCATAGAGTTGGATTAACTCTAGGTTTAATCTAGTCCTTTATTTGTTGTTCTGATTTGCTCACTTTCTAGTTTTATTTATCTCTGCTAGTGTAAGCCTGTTATATGACACAGCAATTGAGACTTATTTTCAATTTACTAAACATAAGTTCTTGGAGCAGTTCTGTTGTTCGGCTCACAGACCATAGTCCTTTGAAAAACCTGGCCTGCTGTAAAATATAATTGAATAGCCCTGCTTTAGGCTTTAGGATTACATCACATGTCACTTTAATGATCATTTGTCTTTATGTTACATTTGATTTGAGTTTCACATTTGTTCTTACTGTGAGTCTGAAGGAATAGGTTCAGGACTGAAGAATGGAGGTTCATATTTAGACCAGTCACTCTTCATGGACACACCACTGGACAATGAGGCTGTGGATCTGTGTCTGCAGAGAAAACATCATCTGTTCATCATCTGATGGGCTTTAACAGTGAAGAAGAAATGACTGGACTCACTTTGTCCCAGAGAGATCCGGCTCAGTGCTGCCCCCTGGAGCTTCTTTTCTGATGGAACATCCTTTTCCCTGCTCACTCTCTGAAGCCATGTTCCCACTGGCTCAGCCTGGAGTAGAAACCATAGAGACATGTTTCACTCTTTACATCTGAACATTTGAAACAAGGCTTTTCAAGGCTTTTAGTCATTTGAACACAAGTTCTACTAAAGTCACATTAGCACTGCTTTGAACTTTAGAGGAAAACTCATTTCTCAGTAGAGCTCATTTCCTGCTTCAGGCCCACACTTTGATCAAGACTAAAACACCACAAATCTATGTTAAAGCCACTATGAAAACTTCAGCTGTTTTCTGCACAAGTGGATGTCAAAGAATCTCAAAGTCAGACTCACTCAAATAAGAGCAAAAGACTTTAAAAACAAAAGTCAGACTCACCCGGCTCAGACGACGCCTCTGCTCCAAACACTTTCACTTTGAGCAGCGCACAGCTCAGTCACGTGACCAGCCCTCCCCTCTGTGTTTCAGGCCCAAACTTACAATCTACAAAAGCATTCATTTACTCCATGTGGAAATAATAATAATCAATAAATATGAGCCGCAGATCAATAAAGTCTCATGAGATTCAGACTGAACATCTAAAGAAAGTCAAAAGTGCAGATTTGACTCGTTTTTAGTGGCATTTCTTCAGTGTTGTAAGGTTGTAAACTGGTCACAAGATGGCGCCATAGACTTGTACAGCAGACGTTTCCTCAGTCACGTAGTAATACTGTCCTTTTTAGTGAACTCATTTATGTGAGGTGTTTTAAAAGAAAACCTTAAGTGGAGGCTACATCTTCTCATAAAGTCAAACTATGAAACATTCAAACAAATGTGATCTGTGGTTTTTATCTTCATTTCACAAAAGGAACACCTTTTACATTCAATTCCAAAACATTTTCTGATGAATTCATTAGAAGAGTAAACACCAGTAAGAGTTTTATAATGAACATCTTTTACTTTGTGAAGAATGTGTAGCTTAAGATTGTGTGTTCTTTATTTTCTTGTTTAGTAAAATGTTGAGAGATATTGTTTGGATTGTATAAAAGGGTTTATGATTTTGTTACAAACTTTGTAGATGGGTCCCTAATACTGTACATAATCTGTAAGTTTTAGTCCGCTCTCATCATTTTTCTATTAATGTGAGTTTTATTTCTTTCAAACCTACTTGTTGACTGAAATCTGCTAACTCTTGTTTTTAATATTATAATCTCTAGCTGTTATATTTGTTAATAATTTAACCAATAAATAATCTTTTTTATTCAGAGATTTTCTTTGACCAAAGTCCATTAGCTACATTTTAAGGAGAGATGGAGCTCTTCAGTAGATCACAAATAAATGCATTTAAAGTGAGTATGACAGGTTCGTACAAATTAATTTAGTAGATTAACACTAGCAGTAAATATAAATGATAGTTTTAGATGAATCAAGAAAAAGTTTGTGAAGAAATGTTTGAAAATGTTGGCTAAAAACAGGAAGTAGAGCAGAGTTCTAAACTGATGACATCACACTGTGGAGACAAAGACATTTTACATTTTCTCACAATGAACATATTTGAATGACTCTATAAACATAAAGTTAACAATGTGTGTATTTATGTCTGAAGAAGTGAAAACCTGTTACATTAGAAGAGTTTATTACAAAGTCACGAAACAACTCCCAGTGTGATGTCATCATCTATGAACAGGAAGTACATTTGTAAACTGAAAAAACAGCTAAACGAGGATGAACTTTGTGAAATGTTTAGTGAATCTTAAATATAATTAACTTCACTTTGTTTGAGTGAAATGAGTAGTTCAAAATGTCTGGATTTGAAGGGAACCACACTATGATCAATGTTCACAGGAATAACACTATTTTTTTTTTTCTTTTGTAATCTCTAGATGAAGTGGTAACATTGTATTTGGTCCTAAATTCAGTGTGAAACATAAAGTTATTATTATTATTTATTATTATTATTATTATTATTATTATTATTATTATTATTATTATTATTGAGTAAATGTGCTACTGTTTACCATCCATTTTTGGTTCAATAGTGACTTGTGTCTTCTCTACCTCCTACACTGTGCTCTTGTTGCTCCTCTGACAAGCGGTTCAGAGGACAGGAGCCTCGGTGAAGTCAGCCTGTTAAGAAAGAAAAGAGAGAGCTGCTTTACTTCACAACGAGGATTGAATCTGCCTCACAACAAAGTTTACATTACATTTTACATATGATCCAAGATAAGATCCAAGAATCCAAAAAGTTACACATATTATATATTCACTACACATGAACTGTGTTTTTGCCTGAAATGAATTACTGTTTTTATCCCTTTAAATCTAACTTATTTTAACGTGTACACACATTTATATTTTTAACAATAAAATAGGGCTGCAACCAATGACTATTCTGGTAATGATTTTTCTTTCGATTAATCGATTAGTTGTTTAGAATGCTAAAATCCCCTAAATACTAGATTTTTTTTTTTTTTGCCAAATTTGAGCATAGAGAGTAAACGTCGCTTAAGAACGTTCTGAAGCGACGTTTACTCTATGCTCAAATTTGGCAAAAAATAAATAAATCTAGTATTTAGGGGATTTTTGATGTAGATTTAAAAAATAAATAAAAATTCTAATTCTAAAACTGAATCTTGATACTCATTTGATCAAGTATCAGCACTTCAAAAACAACATTAATAGGACAAAATTGTATATTATATGAAGACTTAGAATTATTTAAACTAAGTTTAACATTTTAAAATTGTGACAACACCAGGCTCAGGCAAATTAGTTTTTACATCAAACAGAAAAATTACACAATTTTATGCCATTTCTGTTCAATCTGAGGCTTTTCACAGCTCATCAATGGTCGGAATGTTTATTCAAAGTTCATAATTATTCGATTACTGAATTAGTTGACGATGATTTAAATCATCATTTAGTTGCAAATAATCGATTAACTTTGCAACTCTACAATAAACCATCAAATTTCCAGTAAATCAAAATGAAAAAGACATTTAAACAAGTGTCCATAAGCAGGCGCTGGTCTTTCTAAAGCTAACATGAGCGTCATGTGCTTAGTACACAGTAACAATAGTTTTACTGGTGTTTGGTAATAAACCCAAAATGAAACATAAAAGCCAGTAAATGCACTACTGTATGAAAAACGTCTCATAAATGTCCTTAAATGATTGTATCCAAGTGGTTTGTTGCAGCATAAACCGGTTCAGACTAGTTTAGCCTCGTTGCACATTCCTACACTTGACCATTAGCCTTGAAGGTTAGCTTACAACACGTTTCACAAAGTGCTCAAAAACACTTTACAAACTGCATTTCACTTCCTACAACAGTCCACAGTGTAACCTTTGATATCTTATAACTCTGATATGTGACATAAAACTGGTGAATTGAGTGTTTACCAACCTGTTAATAAAAGAAAAGAGAGAGCAGTGCTGAGCTGCTTTACTTCACAACGAGGATTGTTTCTTCCTCTGCAGCGCTCACTCTAGTCTCTATCAACACTGGAGACACAGACATCTACTGGTCAGTGAAGGAACTGCACTTAAACTCAAAAGAGATAACGAAAACCACATGATAGTTGTAATTACAGAAAAATAAAATACTCCAATAAGAAAATAACATTATAGAGGGCGACCATACATGGATGAGGGGGGTATTCTATGGTTGCTTTTCTTTTACTTTTCTTGTACCTTCAGGATGACCATATTTTCATAATTAAAAATAGGACACACACAACATTTTTGCAAAGGGTATTGAACATTTGTTGAAAATAGCGGATAAATAAATGTATTTTTATACACTTAGTCATTCATGGTTCATTCACATTCACGTAAATTCTCTAAAACTTCTGTCAGTGCAAATTGATGCATTTTTTCTCGTGCTTTGGTTATTTTCAAGTACAGTTTTCTCTATTTCGACAGAAGAAATAACAATATATTCCTTCCTTCACTGTTGGAAAGTGTCAGTGGTCAAAAATCAGGACAACTGGGACAAACTGGGGAAAAGGGACTGAATCAGCTCAAACAAAGAGCTGTCTCTGTGGTTGGACTTGTACTGGACTCTGTGGAGAAGGTGGTGGAACAGAGGACTTTGGCCAAAATATGAGCCATGATCTGTCCAATGAAAGTCAGCCTCTGCATTCAGTCTTTTCCCATCAGAGGAGCTCTGTGAGCAGGAGGCTCCACTCACTGAGCTGCTCCACAGACAGACTGAAGAATGAGCCATAAGACTGTATAATGCAGCATCTCAATCTCAGACAGAGGAAGGAGAGGAAAGCTGTTGTGAACTGTCACTGTTTCACTGTCTATAACAACTTATTAACATAGAGCACTTTTATTCATTTATATTTATTAATTTGACTGTTTTTAGTTTCTCTTTTGTGTGAGAATACAGGACTGAATGGGATATCTGTCTATCTAAAGATGTTTTTGCACAAGTACCAAGAACTAGTCCAACCTTCCTCCAGCCTCTGTTTATGGATCATTGAGAACTTGGTAGTTTTACTTTTACTCGACTAATCGATTGATAGCACATGTCTTAAGTCGACCAAGAATATCTGGAGTCAACCACAGCCCAATTTATCTCAACTAATACATTTAAAGACGTTTGTTTGATTTGAATAATATCGTCTGAATATTGAGCCGCCTTGCTTTTATAAGAAACAATGCATTTTTGTAATGATTACTTTAGCACAAGCAAATTGTTTAAAACAGTCTCTATTCAAAGAGTTGATCAGTGGGTTTGAGATGCTGCGAACAGTGTTTGTACTTTGATATTAGATCAATTAAGACTTGTCAAACTTGTGACTGATTCCTGCTCACAGTACATGACATAAAAAAAAGTCTTCAACACGTGGAATCCACAGCATGACGTAATGACTCCCTCTTGTGGCCTGACTCTCTCAACTCTCTTCAGCAAAGTGTCAATATCTAGTGAAAATATATGAAATACACTTCACAAATGAGAATGTAAATGTATTATTTTCAGATGCAGGGGCAGTGGTAACAGAGGAGGAACCACTGACATGGACCAGGAGTCAATGGAGCAGCAGGTCACCACATTTCTTTGCACTAAAGGAAGAAATATTGACAGAAAAGACATCGAAGCCTGTCACTGCTACCAAGAAGAGACAGACGACGACCAAAAAATCAACATACTCAAACAAGAGAAAGAACTGAACTTTTGTGTGGAGGTTTTAACATTGATTTATTGAAATGTAATGTATCTGTCTTGTCTTTATTCAACTGCACTTTTCATGGGTCCAAAAACAGAAATGCATTATTACTGTGAGCAGGCTTGTCTCTGCACTGAGAAAACAGCAGGTGTGTTGGGAGAATGAGAGTTGGGAAGGGCATCTGTTTGGGGCCCTTTAGGTTTTGGGGCCCAAGGCAAGTGCGACCTGTGGTAAGTCAGCCTCTGTGTGAAGTGTGAACCTCATGAGAGAGTCATTCACCTGTAGGACCAGTGTCCAACTGTTTCTGATGCTTTGGAGAAAGATTTCAACAGAAGAGAATGAATCATATGATGTATGAATGTTTATTGCATTACAGAGTTATCTTTACAGAAAACAGAATCAACTGAAAAACACTTCCCTTTTTACAGCGTCACATCTGCCCTGCAACTTACATGATCTGTGTCATTTCATAGTCACTATTTACATCTTTACACAAGCCAACACACAACTTAGGTTTGCATCATAATATATTTTCTTTAGTACATCTTTTGTAAATGTAGCCTATATGACAAGCAGAAGTGGTAAAATAAGAAAAGAGACTTACGCTGGAGCCAAGATAAACAACCTCAAGTGTCAAGATTTAAACTTTTGAGCCAAAATATCACAAATGAGCCAAAAGTGAGGTCAAACTAGGATCTGATTTGGTCTTTGAAGTGGAGCTGAGATTTGTTCACCATATTTAATAGAAAACAAGTTTGTCATTATAATGTGGATGTAACTTTTACAGAAGTGAACTTGCTCATTTGCATATGGTGCTCACTCTGCTCCGTGTGCTTCTGATGCCGCTGCAGACGGACAGGACGGGAATATATATTTACAGAATACTTCTCTTTCTGTGACACCGGCTGTGTTACAGATGGATATTTGTTGTATCTGTGAGCTTGAGTTTGTCCCTGCTCTGTGGAGGAGTTTAGATCTGCTTTGTACATGAGTTTAAACTGTTCACAGCTCACATACTGTATTACATATTTAGCTCAGCTCTTTATACAGCAATAGTAACTTCCCTCAAGGTTAGTCAGTATTATTTTTGTGCTGAAAACATTGATTGTACATAGAAATCATTCTGTAGTCTGTCTGGGTGTTGTAGTTTTCTGGTTCCCGCTGGTGAGGAGGATTCAGAATCACCAAAGCAGCGACAGCTCCTTCTCCTCACTGCTCCTCACAGCTCCTTGGTCCTTAGAGTTGACCTCTCTCAAAGGTGAAGAAAAAAGAGGAAGGAAAAGGAAGGAGGTATTTCTATTCCATTTCTGCTCACAAGCTGTGCATCTTCATTACTTCCACCTGTGGAGAAGCAGAGATCAGAAATGTTTTAAGTCAACCTGGATAAGGCTGAGTTCAATTGGATACAGCAAAATGATAAACATGTTTATCATATCATATCATATCATATTTTGTAAATTGGATTCTGTTGATTTTATTTAACAATGTAGACAACTATTTTTGCAGCTTAATTACTTGGATGAACAAATGTCTCTCCACTCAGGCTGCAAACTTTTCCTCAGGACTGGTTTGTACTTTCATAAATACGCTACTCACATAAGTATCTTCAGTCGACAGTGAGAGCTGTGTTCAAGCTTCAGGAGCTCCTCCACATCTGATTCTGTCAGTCTGTTACCACCAAGGTTCAGGTGTGTGAGATGTGAAGGGTTGGACTTCAGAGCTGAGGCCAGAGAGGAACAGCTCTTCTTTGACAAACCACATTCCCACAAACTGAATAAAGAAAACATGATGTGGTTAATGTCCAGACAAACATTGTGATTAAAAGACTTTTTAAAAATGTAAGAAAAAAATGACATGATGACCTTTTTCTAATTACATTTTCTACTCTTAATCATATTTTTGTTCATGTTGTGTTCCAGTTAAATACTTTTCAAATGATAAACCTCATGTTGTGTTCAGACAATTTCTGTCACATTCACATCAGAACAGTCGTTTCTCCAAATACATTTTACTCTGATGTGAGTCATTTTTGGATCAATACTTTTACTTTTACTTAAGTCATATTTCTCATGAGACAAAACTTTTTCTTGAATCAAAGTTTTGAAGTGTTTTCTGAAAACAGTAAGAATAAATATCAAAATATGTGTCTTGTATCTTACCTTCACAGATGATCACTGTTTTCTAATCTTTGGGAATAGTTTTAGGAAATATATGAACCTTTATATTTTTGTTCTTGTTTTGCTCCAATTCCATTAACTTCAAATGATAAATCCCATGTAAATCCCAGGACTTTTTACTTCTAATTTTAATATATTGTTTACAAACAGCAGTATTTTTACATCAGAACAACTACTGTCAACTCTGTCCAACTGTGACGACAAGTTCAGACTAATACTAGAGCTTATTGTGTCTGAGCTTTTTTCTGAAAGCTCTGAAACATGACACAAGTAAGAGACAGTGAACTGACCTGAGAGTCTCCAGTCGACAGTCTGGACTCTGCAGAAAACCACACAGATGAGACACTCCTGAATCAGACACTTTGTTAATAAAGCCCAGGTTCAGTTCTGTGAGATGTGAAGGGTTGGACTTCAGAGCTGAGGCCAGAGAGGAACAGCTCATCTCTGACAAACCACAGTAACACAGTCTGAATAAAGAAAACATGATGTGATTAATGTTCTATGGACAAAAAAAAAACATTCTGAAAATCAAAATAAATGTAAAATAAGACAATTACGACAAACACACAGGAAAATCTAAACTATTGATAGGTTAAAGCAGATTCTGGGTTTAATGCAAATTACTACAGTAACAATAGTAAGAGGATTCAATGTTTAATTATTATTTTTATAGACGTTCACTTAGACATTTTTATAGTCTATATATTATTATTCATGTTTTAAATGTATTTTATTCAAATAGAGTTAACCTAAAACTAGAGTTAGACTGATATAATCTCATATTTAGATTTTTTTTGTATATTGGCCATATTGGCTATCGGCCTAAATTTTGGATGATATCAGATCAGGCAGTTGTTTGGGCTTTTCTTCTGTGGGAAAAAAAAAAAAGATTCTTTTAAGTGCTTAACCTTATTCTAACTGCTTTCTCTCATCATTAGATAACTGTAAGTTTTATTCAGAATGATTCCTGCATGTTTGAGTAATCTTGAATTGTCCTGCAGCTGATGATTAAGAGCTCAGAAAAGCCCCATCCTCACTTCCACCTATCCCCGCCCACGACTGTCTTAAATTGTGATTATTCAAAATGATTCAGATTCATAGTGAAGCGTGAATGGTTCAAAATAGTCAGATTATTTAAAGTCTGCTGCTTTTTACATTAAAATCTTACAACGAAGAGGCAGGTTTATCAGTTGCCTGGAAAATCCAGATGATATGTATAAAATATATCGTCTGGGCTCCTTCTTTCGAATTTCTGTAGCCATGATTGACAGATTAATTAGCCAATCAGAGACACGCATCTTCTACAGTGTAAAAAACCAACATGGTTGCTCCCGATGAAAAAAATACATGAAAAAAATATCAGGTGGAACTGAAAAACAGATGCAGATTCTGCGGATTTCTGCAGAACAATTTTAATGTGAGGTGAGTGAAGTTAGATTTTGGTCTAAATGAAAAACGACCAATCAGCTTCTTTGTTTCATCTGCGTCACACAAATAAACTAATCTGATTGTCCAGTACGACGTAGATTTGATCTGAAACTCACGCGGAGGGACATGGTGACCAGACTTCACAGTTTTCTGAAGTGTGGGCTCTGGATCTCAGGCAAGTTTATCAGTTCTACAGTTTTGCACAGGAAATAAATGAACCTCTTTCTATTTCTACGGTGCTTTACATCAACTTTGTGTTTTACAAAAACAAAATGTAAATTGCTGATCTACATAATACAATACTTTATTCCAAAATACATAAAAAACCTCTATATAATCTACATTAGAAAGTAGAAAAGTGCTGCTGCCTTCTCGTCTGTAAACTGCTTTTGTTGGTTTAAACATAAAAAAGACACTCGTCCTCATTGTTTTAATCATGTATACCTCATATTTTTATCCAAAGACATTATTTCATTATAGTGGCTTATATTCTCTCATCTAAATGTTGAACAGACAAAAATAACACTGACATGAAGTTTGATTTAGAAAAAGAATGTTCTCTCAAAAGTTTCTCATCAAACGCTGAAATCTAATAAAAACACAGAATTTTAAATGCCTGAGAAAAATAAACAAATGAATGTAGAAAATGTATTCTTGTTTTAAATGAAAGTAGACACTCGTAGGTCTCATTTGATGTAGGCTACAACATGTCATGATTTCAGTTGCACAAAGTTTTTTGTGGAGCTGTAGTTATTGTTTAAAATGAGCATAAAGGCCTGGCAGAGAAGGAGGGTCAAAGTGAGAACAGGGCTGGCACTGAAAGAGTTAAAAGCTGTTTCTGAGTCTGATGATCTTTTTGGGGAAACACCTGAAGTTTTAAAGGTCTTATTCTGTAAAACCAATGATTCAATGATTTGAACCTTGTTCTAACTCCATTCCCTCATCATTAGTTTACTCAAATGTTTGAGTAATCTTGTATTCTTCTACAGCTCTTGCTCGAGTGTCAGAAACTCTCTGTTCTTCACCCTGCACACTTGTCTGGATTTACTTGTTATAGTTCAAACATTAATACTCAAAGTAAAGCATGTGTGGTTCAAAACTGTCCCATAGAGCTCCTGCACCCACGTGACTAAATTCGCTGCGGCCGCCATTACGGCAGTGACGCAACCATTGAATCTAATGGGGAGAAGCCTGAAATTTAGCATCTGTGGCTCATCTGTGGCATTAAATTAGGCCGTAAATATCCGTACGTATAAAACACAACGCAAATAAACATTGGCGACCATTTTGTGGCCCGACTTTACTTTTTACAAGTTTTGATAGCGTAAACCACACTCTGAATTTGCTATTCTGTTCATCTGATTCACTTTTCACCTTCTTATATCATTAAAACGTTCCCTGATGATGTTCATGTGAAATATATTTTACTATAAAGCCCTGTACATAAACATTTATTCAGACAAACCATTTAAACATTGTAATCTAGGACCATTAAGTGAAAACATGTGCTACGTCTCATGAAGCTTTAGTGACAGAAGCTAAATGAGATCGCCAGTACAACTGAAACAAAGATTTTGAATTGTTTTAAGCCGATAGTTAAATTAACCAGATTAAAATACTAATCAATACATCTGTAGCCTAATGAACAAGCTGGATCTCACTTTTAGCTGCACAAATCCACTTTTTCGTCAAAATGGCGGTTTGTCAGTTCGAGGAAATAACTTGGCTTTCTTCTGTTTTTGATCATTTATAAGTCCCAGTGTGCAAAAATAATCCATATTCTGCAAAACACCGATAACGTTTGATAATCTCGTCCGCCACCGTTGAATTCTAATGGTATCGTCCCTGCCGGCCCGAGAATACGCGGTGTGTGCTGGGATAGCATGACGTCAGCTGCAGGAGCTCTATAGTCACTTTCCAACAGTGAAAATTTGTCTTTTCAAATCTTGTTGCAGTTAAATTTTAAAGTGAAGAGGCGGGGCTTAGTACTTCTGCTGTTTTAAACAGGAAGTCACTGGAGCTGTTTTTTAATTTTAAGCCGTTTTTGATCATTTTAGGGTTTTACAGTGAACAAAGTGTAAATTGCTGATCTACATAGGTTTGAGTTTATTACTAAAAGTTGGAAAAAACACAATCGGCCTCCTTAAAAGGGGCACGTGTAAGATTGAGAGGAATTTTAATTATCACTTATAT
>CM076395.1:11623646-11683930 GCA_038363315.1 Mugilogobius chulae
TCTGGTCTAGTGACTCATGTGCTTGATGATTCTCAACACACAGCGCAAAATCAAAGACTCTAGAAACCGTTTTGAAAACAGAAACGCGTTCTACGACTCGTAAACTCTCAGACAATCTTTATTTTGCGTCAATAGGAGACATATTGGGCAAGTTACGAGGAGAAACAGCAGATGAATTAAGACGGCTCCATATTTGATCACGCAAATTACTGCGTCGAAAGACGGCGATTTTGACACATTTGTGCTCAGCCACGGATCACACGGACTCCAGAGCCGACATGAAACACATCCGGACTCTAGCAAAGTCACAACACGCTCCTCAAACACATCTCTGAACTAGACAAGTGACGTTCCCAGCGTGAACAAACTTATCATCGTAACTACGAGCTCAAAGAGTCAAATCTTCACCTGGAGAAATGTCCGAGCGTCAGGTCAGCTTCTCCTGCATGATCCAAACTGTCTAAAGTTTCTAAAAGAGCTTCTCTGCTGTTGCCTGTGAATGCTGCGATGTGATACGGTCCAAACAGTGAGTTTGAGAGAAGAACACGCTTACAGCGCACGTCTACAGGACCAAAGCACTGTAAAAAAAAGAAAAATGCAAAATTGGACTAAAAAAATCCGCGAAACAGCGAAGCCACGAATAGTGAACCGCGATAGAGCGAGGGACCACTGTATGTCCTGGAAGAGAGTCTCCTTCTAAAAATGTTGCTTCTTTGACAACATTTTTTTACACTTTGGCAAAAAACATTACTTTATTAAACATTACATAACTTTCCTCATTAAGAATATTCCCTTTGTATTTCCTGTATTTATGCAGAGACTTTTAAGCTCTAAAAGTGACACAGTGTCACTTTAAACACAGTGGGCCTCATTCATGAAAGTCTTCGTAAAATCTGTGCGTTACTTCCACTTTACTGCGAAAACTCTACGTGTGATTCACGACGGGTTCGTAACGAGCCAAATTCCTTCCTAACAGCCTTTACGCCAAATTCACCAAACTACAGCTACGAACGGTTATTTACATAAAAATGAATAATGCATATTTCCTTATATGGTAAAACGGGCCGGCCGCAGTGCGTCACCGACAAGACTTGGAGCTGGGAGGAAGAAGCTGCAGCAGCAGCGCGTGTCCCCACTTTCGCTGAGTTAAAACTTCAGCGTCTTTTAAAAATGTCCAAACTCACATGAACACACTCAGAGGAAACAGATTCACATCACAGATGTATTGAAATAACGCTGGGCTTTTGCCGTTATATCGCGTTTCACGTCGCGGTAGAACGCGCGTGTGGAGGCAGGGAGGGGGGCCGCGGCTGTAGCGGAGGTGTACAGACAGAGCACCGTGCGCTCTGGTCCTGGGGGGACACAGGGTCCTGAGTCCTGTGGGGGTAAGAACACAGAGCTCTGAGGCTGGACAGGCTGCTGCAGGTTTATTAAAAGTGAAATTTTTTGCATAACTGAATTTTTGTTTCTAAAATTATTTTATATACAATAATTTGCAAAAATACATAACCTACAATCATGTAGGAATTACAATTTTTGACTGAACTATATAAGAAATAAAATTATGAAACAGCTGATTTTTGTTCTTACGAGTGCTCTTCAGTGTTCGTAGGATTTGTCTTACAGACAAACATTTTCCGTTACGAATAAATTTGTGAATGCCAAAAATGTTCATAAGGAGCCCTTAAGAACAAATTGTTCGTAAGAACGTGTCATGAATGAGGCCCAGTGTCTTATAACTTTATGACACTTATTTATGACTTATTTCAGTCAGATTGTGTCGTGGAGATTGGGAGTTTGCTGCACCATCATTTGGAGTGTCCTGGCCTGAAAAGTTTGGAAACTCTGCTTTATTTTAAGTTTTTCTGACACTTCCAGGTCAGTAAACTATAAATTGGTGTTGGGTCCTTTAACTCCACCTTTTTGGCAGCTGTGAAAATGTAGATTCTTTATTTGGGAAATACAGACAATTCATCATGGAAAAAAAAAAGACAAAAAATATTATTATTATTTTTTTAAATTTGGTATTTTTAGTCAGAACACAAGTAGATTAACAGATTTAAACAAAAAAGTTTGAAAAATAAATTATTTAGGCTTGAACATAAGATAATGATTTTTTTTTTCTAACGAGACAAAAGAGTTAATTTATAATTATTATTTAGTTTCTTAGAGCCAAGTGATTATTACTTACCTTGTAAATAAAATAATATTATGGCTGCACTGGAGCCTGGTCCTGTTCACAGGTTTACATTAATGAAACTCGTTTGTTTTTGAGAAACACCTAAATCTAACTTTTCTCACCTTAGATTTTTGTGCTTCGCTCATTGATTCTTTATAAATCTTCTTCTCATAAACTTATTACAAAAGTCACTTATTACTGTCGCCTAATATATTCCCCTGTAACTCATTACTTATATAAAAAAGGTGAGACTATATTACTAGTTACAATCTGAGTAACTCAAGTTACTTGTATATAAACTAACTGCATTGATAGTCTAATGAAAACAACATTACAGGATCAAAACAACAGTAAAACTGTGTAAATGTAACAGGATTAGAGTTGTACAATGTCTAAACAAATGAGTGATTAGCTCAAAGTAACTCACAGTAGTGTAACTTTACATTTCAGAGACAATAATATTGTAATACAAATGTTTTATCCCTGTCACTAGTAATAAATAATGTATTATTGCCACTCTGCTGTCTTCTGACAACACTTTAGACTTTTGGATGACATCACATGTCACTTTAATGATCATTTTTCTTTATGTTTGATTTGATTTGAGTTTCACATTTGTTCTTACTGTGAGTCTGAAGGAGCAGGTTCATGACTGAAGTCTGGAGGTTCAGGTTTAGACCGATGACTCTTCATGGACACACCACTGGACACTGAAGCTGTGGATCTGTGTCTGCAGAGAAAACATCATCTGTTCATCATCTGATGGCTTTAACAGTGAAGAACAAATGACTGGACTCACTTTGTCCCAGAGAGATCCGGCTCAGTGCTGCCCCCTGGAGCTTCTTTTCTGATGGAACATCCTTTTCTCTGCTCACTCTCTGAAGCCATGTTCCCACTGGCTCAGCCTGGAGTAGAAACCATAGAGACATGTTTCACTCTTTACATCTGAACATTTGAAACAAGGCTTTAGTCATTTGAACACAAGTTCTACTAAAGTCACATTAGCACTGCTTTGAACTTTAGAGGAAAACTCATTTCTCTGTAGAGCTCATTTCCTGCTTCAGGCCCACACTTTGACCAAGACTAAAACACCACAAATCTATGTTAAAGCCACTATTAGGGCTTTTCCATTAGTACCTGCTTGACCTTACTCTACTCGACTCGACTCTACGCGCCTCTACCCGGCTTAGCCCCGCTCAGAGTGAGAGCATTTCCATTACAAGAGAGGCCGAGTGGGGCTGTTGTGAAGCTGGGCGGTACGTTGCCAACACTGTCACTCCCCAAATGGGGACATGATGCAAGCTCATAGAAAACAACGGAGCGTTTCAATGCGCATCGGCTTTAATTAAAGATAATCAGACCGTTCTCCAGCGTTTCATAAGCGTAATATAAAACAAATATCCACCGCCGCATTGGCCAGTAGAGTGAAGCTTTTCATGTCAACACGTTCACGGGCTCACCCTTCTTCACGTCCTTCACACGTCTGTCTAAAGTCCCGCTCTGGTCCCGATGTACAAAGTCAGCTGTCCCATCTTCCTCCTCCGTCTCTCTGTCCTGACGAAGCTGCATTATAATCTCTTGCTTCAAAACTTGTGCATCGGATGTCTATCAGTGTTTACTGTGAGAAGCAGGACCCCGCAGCAGCACAGGTGCCTAACGCTACGTACAAGCCCGTGTGTCTACGCACATACTCATCGAATTATGTCTTATGTATTTAACGGATAGGGACAAGGGACTTGTTTTTTTATGTCATTGTGCTGTTTTTTTTGCTACAGCGAGTACGAAATGTAGAAGCATTTCGGTGCTGTCGGCAGCTAGCTTAGCGGCGACTCACGTTAGCTTACAGTAACAACAACAAATCAGCGGCACTTGTGTGACGCAACAGGCGACGTGCGTCTGACGTCAGGTTTAGTATCTGCTCGGCTCGACTTGGCCCTGGGGTAGAGCAGGTACTAAAAAAGTACCTGGTCGGCGCGATCAGCCCCAAATGGAAAAGCTCCGCACCAGGGCTAAGTCGCGCCGAGTAGAGTAGAGTAGGGCCAAGCAGGTACTAATGGAAAAGCCCTATATGAAAACTTCAGCTGTTTTCTGCACAAGTGGATGTCAAAGAATCTCAAAGTCAGACTCACTCAAATAAGAGCAAAAGACTTGAAAAACAAAAGTCACATTTACCTGGCTCAGACGACGCCTCTGCTCCAAACACTTTCACTTTGAGCAGGCACAGCTCAGTCACGTGACCGGCCCCTCCCCTCTGTGTTTCAGGCCCAAACTTACAATCTACAAAAGCATTCATTTACTCCATGTGGAAATAATAATAATCAATAAATATGAGCCGCAGATCAATAAAGTCTCATGAGATTCAGACTGAACATCTAAAGAAAGTCCAAAGTGCAGATTTGACTCGTTTTTAGTGGCATTTCTTCAGTGTTGTAAGGTTGTAAACTGGTCACAAGATGGCGCCATAGACTTGTACAGCAGATGCTTCCTCAGTCACGTAGTAATACTGTCCTTTTTAGTGAACTCATTTATGTGAGGTATTTTAGAAGAAAACCAACAGTGTAGCTACATCTTCTCATAAAGTCAAACTATGAAACATTCAAAGACATGTGATCTGTGGTTTCTATCTTCATTTCACAAAAGTAACACCTTTTACATTCAATTCCAAAACATTTCTGATGAATTCATTAGAAGAGTAAACACCAGTAAGAGTTTTAGAATTAACTTCTTTTACTTTGTGAAGAATGTGTAGCTTAAGACAGTGTGTACTTTGTATTCTTGTTTAGTAAAATGTTGACAGATATTGTTTGGATTGTATAAAATGGGTTTATGGTTAACTTTGTAGATGGGCCCCTAATACTGTACATAATCTCTCATTTTTAGTCTGCTCTCGTAATTTTTCTATTTATTTGAGTTTTATTTACTCCTTTAATCAGCAAATCTATGTATTTATTTTCAACATTCTACACATTATTTGCCAAGTGTTGCTGTTTGAGTTTATGTCGGTTTCAGAAGATCAAAATTAATGCTTTATATCGCTAATTTTCAAGATTTTTATTGCCATAATCAACTACAAAACAAGACAATTATATGTTTTGTTGTGTCAGAACTATTGGGTTGGATCCATTGCATTCACTCACATAAAGATGGAAATAAAATAGAATATGCTTAAACATTAGCTAACTTGTTATAAGATATAAACTTGTCTAAACGATGCCCAATATTCGATATAAAACCCTGTGAATTTACTTATTTATTGAAGTGATCAGTTTGTGTCAAATCTACTTGTTCACTGAAACCTGCTAACTCTTGTTTATAATATTATAATCTCCAGCTGTTATATTTGTTAATAATTTAGCCAATAAATAATCCTCTTTATTCAGAGATTTTCTTTGACCAAAGTCCATTTGCTACATTTTAAGGAGATGGAGCTCTACAGTAGATCACAGACAAATGCATTTAAAGTGAGTATGACAGGTTTGTACAAATTAATTTAGTAGATTAACACTAGTAGTAAATATAAATGATAGTTTTACATGAATCAAGAAAAAGTTTTATGAAGAAACGTTTGAAAATATGTTGGACAAAAACAGGAAGTAGAGCAGAGTTCTAAACTGATGACATCACACTGTGGAGACAAAGACATTTTGAACATATTTGAATGACTCTATAAACATAAAGTGAACCATGTGTATATTTATGTCTGAAGAAGTGAAAACCTGTTACATTAGAAGAGTTTATTACAAAGTCACGAAACAACTCCCAGTGTGATGTCATCATCTATGAACAGGAAGTACTTTTGTAAACTGAACAAACAGCTAAACGAGGATGAACTTTGTGAAATGTTTAGTGAAATCTTAAATATCATGATCTTAACTTTGTTTGAGTGAAATGAGTAGTTCAAAATGTCTGGATTTGAAGGGAACCACACTCTAGGATCAATAATATTTTTGGTTTTAGCATGAATGTTCTCAGGAATAGCACTATTTTTTTTTTCTTTTGTAATCTCTAGATGAAGTGATAACATATTTGGTCATAAATTAAGTGTGAGACATAAAGTTATTATTATTATCATTGAGTAAAAGTGCTACAGACCAAATACTGTTTACCATTCATTTCTGGTTCAATAGTGACTTGTGTCTTCTCTACCTCCTACACTGTGCTCTTGTTGCTCCTCTGACCAGCGGTTCAGAGGACAGGAGCCTCGGTGAAGTCAGCCTGTTAAGAAAAGAAAAGAGAGAGTACATGTGTTGAGCTGCTTTACTTCACAAGGATTGAATCTGCCTCACGACAAAGTTTACATTACATTTTACATACGATCCAAGATAAGATCCAAGAATACAAAAAGTTACACATATTATATATTCACTACACATGAACTGCTTTTTTTTTTTTTACAGGAAATGAATTACTATTTTTTTCCCTTTAAATCAAACTTAATTCCACAAGTACACAAATTTAGCTTTATAACAATAAATCACAAAATATCCAGTAAATCAAATCACCTTGTTAAATAAAAAGACATTTCAACAAGTGTCCATAGATGACTTGCAACATACAGGCATTTTGCTGCTCCACAAAAGTACCCGCCCACTTTCGGTGAAAACATTCCATTCAAGTCAATGGCGGTAGATACAAATATTCAGCTTTTTTCTCCTTTTTGGCCAAATAAATTGAAAACTAGCCACTGGAGCCATAGAAAAAGCGCCGTGCGTTTGTAAGGATGTGTGAGACTAAAGCCAACAGTCGAAAAAGATAGTGTTTTATTAAAATACGTCTGCTGATTAGAGCTAGCTTCTCTGCCTGGGCTAAACGGCGCCACACTCTGGCCGTCTTTAGAAGTAACTAATTTATTCGAATTAGTTTAGTAATTTATATCAAATAAATGATGTAAATATTTGACCAGACTCTGTGTGTTTGATATTGGATTATAATAATGCTCATTATTGTAAGTGACTTGCTAACTGTAGCTTGAACCCACGGGTATGTACACTAGTTTTTCCCTTATGTGTTGACCACAAATGTCCACATTGCAGTAAAGACAAGACATCAGATATTTAATTTAACTTAACGAAATCCAGCACAATAAATGAGGGACATGAATAAAACAAACAAGCACAATCTTAGCTACAGTTAAAAGTATGTTTCTTGATATCAAGCTAGCATAGCACAAAAAAGACGAATCATTTTGTGGATTAATATATATTATTTATTTATATTTTGATTGTCAGCTCATTTCTCATAAAACGTGAGCATCCGCGGGTGTTTTAATACGAAAATACACACGTTAAATACAAGCATTTATGATTAGCATTGGGTCTATTGGCTCAGTTTGAAACGTTTACCGTTCTGTCTGTGAAGCGTCTAAAGTCAAACCGCTGATCCTTTGCCTTCCGTTTGTCTTTTACTACATGATACAAAACACTAAACGTAGTTTTAGAAGTGTATCTGAAGTTAAAAATAGATAACCTCCCATTCATTTCAATATACGCAGGGCTTTGTTTTCACCGAAACGGGGCGTCACCTTTTAGGCGGCACGGGAAGTGACGTATGTTGCAAGTCATCTATAAGAAGCCGCTGGTTTTTCTAAAGCTAACATGACCGTCATGTGCTGATGCTGCGTTCATGTGGTCCTCGGGTGCTCGTGTTCCTGAGATGAGAGGTAGGGGTACCAACCTAGTTGCATTCATGTGCTTTTTACTTCGGAATATCGGGATGTTGTTGTTAATAAGAATTAATAAATAACACAGCACTTTTAACAGAGGATAATAGACCTAACAGTGAGATGTGATGCTAGCCTGTCCAAAAACTAACGTTAAAGGTTGTTAGTATTTATTTTCTAACCGATTTTCATCTCCACACAGCAGTGACGTCAGGTGTTGAGCTCGGGCAGCTCCATTTGTCCCGAGTTACCGAACAGTTGTTCCGAGCAGTTTGAGCGTTCATGTGCATTTTTTAACTTGGAACAACTTTTTCCCGAGTTCCCGAGGACCACATGAACGCGGCATTAGTACACTGTAACAATAGTTTTACTGGTGTTTGGTAATAAACCCAAATTGTTCATCTTCAATGAAACATAAAACCCAGTAAATGCACTACTGTATGAAAAACGTCTCATAAATGTCCTTAAATGATTGTATCCAAGTGGTTTGTTGCAGCATAAACCGGTTCAGACTAGTTTAGCCACGTTGCACATTCCTACACTTGACCATTAGCCTTGAAGGTTAGCTTACAACACGTTTCACAAAGTGCTCAAAAACACTTTACAAACTGCATTTCACTTCCTACAACAGTACACAGTGTAACCTTTGATATCTTATAACTCTGATATGTGACATAAAACTGGTGAATTTAGTGTTACCAACCTGTTATTAAAGAAAAGAGAGAACAGTGTTGAGCTGCTTTACTTCACAACGAGGATTGTTTCTTCCTCTGCAGCGCTCACTCTAGTCTCTATCAACACTGTGAGACACAGACATCTACTGGTCAGTGAAGGAACTGCACTTAAACTCAAAAGAGATTACCAAAACCACATGAAAAGTTGTAATTACAGTACATAAAAATAAAATACTCTCTGGATGAGGGAGTGTATTCTTCTATGGTTGCTTTTCTTTGACTTTTCTAGTGCCTTCAATACAATCCAGCCTTCTTTACTAGGATGACCATATTTTCAAAATTAAAAACTAGGACACACACAGCTTTTTGCGGAGGGTATTGATTGAACATTTGGTGAAAAAGGCGGATAAATAAATATATTTTTATGCACTTAGTCAATTCATGGTTTATTCACATTCACGTAAATTCTCTGAAACTTCTGTCAGTGCAAATTGGTGCATTTCTTTCTCGTGCTTTGGTGATTTTCAAGTACATATAAGTAAAAAATAACAATATATTCCTTCCTTCACTGTTGGAAAGTGTCAGATTGGTCAAAAATCATGACAACTGGGACATGTCTTGTGTAAAACTGGGAAAAAGGGACTGAATCGGATCGAACGAGGAGCTAGCTCCGTGATTGGACTTGAACTGGACTCTGTGGAGAAGGTGGTGGAACAGAGGACTTTGGCCAAAATACGAGCCATGATCCTGTCCAATGAAAGTCAGCCTCTGCATTCAGTCTTTTCCCTTCAGAGGAGCTCTGTGAGCAGGAGGCTCCGCTCACTGAGCTGCTCCACAGACAGACTGAAGAATGAGCCATAAGACTGTATAATGCAGCCATCTCAATCTCAGACAGAGGAAGGAGAGGAGAGCTGCCCTGAACTGTCACTGTTTCAGTGTCAAAACAGTCTATTCAAAGAGTTGATCAGTGGGTTTGAGATGCTACGAACAGTGTTTTGTAGTTTGATATTGGATCAATTAAGACTTGTCAAACTTGTGACTGATTCATGCTCACAGTACATGACATAAAAAAAAAAAGTCTTCAACACATGGAATCCACAGCATGACGTAATGACTCCCTCTTGTGGCCTAACTCTCAACTCTTTTCAGCAAAGTGTCAATATCTGGTGAAAATATATCAAACACACTTCACAAATCAGAATGTAAATGTGTATTTTTCAGATGCAGGGGCAGTGGTAACAGAGGAAGAACCACTGACATGGACCAGGAGTCAACGGAGCAGCAGGTCACCACATTTCTTTGCACTAAAGGAAGAAATATTGACAGAAAAGACATCGAAGCCTGCCACCTGCTACCAAGAAGAGACAGACAGACGTCCAAAAAATCAACGTACTCAAACAAGAGAAAGAACTGAACTTTTGTGTGGAGGTTTTAACATTGACTTTTGGAATGTAATGTATCTGTCTTGTCTTTATTCAACTGTACTTGTCATTGGTCAAAACAAAGAAATGCATTGTTACTGTGAGCAGGCTTGTCTCTGCTCTGAGAAAACAGCAGGTGTGTTGGGAGAATGAGAGTTGGGAAGGGCATCTGTTTGGGGCCCTTTAGGTTTTGGGGCCCAAGGCAAGTGTGACCTGTGGTAAGTCAGCCTCTGTGTGAAGTGTGAACCTCATGAGAGAGTCATTCACCTGTAGGACCAGTGTCCAACTGTTTCTGATGCTTTGGAGAAAGATTTCAACAGAAGAGAATGAATCATATATGATGTATGACTGTTTATTGCATTACAGACTTATCTTTACATAAAACAGAATAAACTGAAAAACTTTGTCACACTTTACATGATCTGTGTCATTTCATAGTCACTATTTACATCTTTACACAAGCCAACACACAACTTATAGGTTTGCATCAGAATATATTTCTTTAGAACATCTTTGTAAATGTGGCCTATATGATCAGCAGAAGTGGTAAAATAAGAAAAGAGACTTACGCTGGTGCCAAGATAAACAACCTCAAGTGTCAAGATTTAAACTTTTGAGACAAAATATCACAAATCAGCCAAAAGTGAGGTCTAACTAGGATCTGATTTGGTCTTTGAAGTGGAGCTGACATTTGTTCACCATATTTAATAGAAAACAAGTTTGTCATTATAATGTTTGTGTAACTTTTATAGAAGTGAACCTGGTTATTTACATCTGGTGCTCACTCTGCTCCGTGTGCTTCTGATGCCGCTGCAGACGGACAGGACGGGAATATACATTTACAGAATACTTCTCTTTCTGTGACACAGGCTGTGCTACAGATGGATTTTTGTTGTATCTGTGAGCTTGAGTTTGTCCCTGCTCTGTGGAGGAGTTTAGATCTGCTTTGTACATGAGTTTAAACTGTTCAAAGCTCACAGACTGTATTACATATTTAGCTCAGCTCTTTATACAGCAATAGTAACTTCCCTCAAGGTTAGTCAGTATTATTTTTGTGCTGAAAACATTGATTGTACATAGAAATCATTCTGTAGTCTGTCTGGGTGCTGTAGTTTTCTGGTTCCCGCTGGGGAAGAGGATTCAGAATCACCAAAGCAGCGACAGCTCCTTCTCCTCACTGCTCCTCACAGCTCCTCGGTCCTTAGAGTTGACCTCTCTCAAAGGTGAAGGAAAAGGAGAAGGAAGGAAAAGGAAGGAGGTATTTCTATCTCATTTCTGCTCACAAGCTGTGAATCTTCATTACAACACCTGTGGAGAAGCAGAGATCAGAAATTATTTAACTACCTGGATAAGGCTGTGTTCAGTTGGATACAGCAACATTTTATACATGTTTATTTTTATATCATATCACAGTGATTCCCAATTTGTGCCAATCTGGGACCCACCAAACAAACCACTCATCAAGTCGCGACCGACCACAAATATGTATTTCTGAAAACATATATTTTTAGATTGCTGTCCATGTACAAATAGTAAATCAGCTGCCAATATGCCAAAACACAAGCAAACACTGTGTTTGAATGCAAACAGGAACAACAAAAACATACAAGCAATTAATGTGCCAAGTGCAATTTTAAGTGATTTAAATCAGCAGCTTAAATGCAAATACAAACAAAAGCTGCACCACTAAACAACAACACCAACTGAATACAGACAATATAAAAGGTGTGTCACATACAACTAATGTGACAATTGTGGTCTTTCTTTGAATTTTACAATTGCATCTATATCTGAGCTGATGGTGGACAGAACTATTCTCAAATCATGTTCAACATCCAGTCTATTTCTTTGCTTTGACTTGACCTGTACCGATGTGGAAAAGCCACTTTCACAGAGATAGGTTGTTGAGAATGGGAGTAAGGCTTTGACTGCCGAAGTTGCAAGAGAGGAGTACTCGGGCATCGCGTGTTTGCACCAGAAGACCGTCAGTGCGTATACATGCAGCTAATACACCTTTTATAAACGGAATATTATAAAAAAAAAAACAAATTTGCTCATATTCCGTTATTAATAAACCAAATATGACCCTGGCTTATTCCTTTTCCAATGCGAATATCTGCTCATGTAGACGTCAATCGGATTATTCGATGTAAAAGAGAGACAACACTGGGTCGCTTATGAGGGTTTGTTTGCGCGTGTATAGATTGTGAATAGACACTGAATAGATTGTGCAAAAGATTAAAAAGCCTGCGTATTCTGGCTTTTCTTATAGTCGGCTGTTTGTGGTTTACTTTTCTCTGAAAATGTGGCAAAAAACAAACAGTTTAATTTGTGTCTTTCAGTCTAAACACCTTTCATTCTCACAAAGAAGCCTAAGCCCGCAAAACAGTGTCCAGTGTCTTACCTGCGTTGTAGAGGAGGAGACACGCAAAGCAAAACTTCCAAAGCGTCTGCGAGTGTTGAAGACTTTGTATAATCCATTGAAATTCGTGTGTTCAGAAGAAAAGGAAGTTTTAAGCGCTCCACAACAAGTATTCCATCGTAAATGCGCAGGACTGCTCTCAAGTGTCTGCACCCGCGTAGCTTTCCCCAAGTGTCTGCACCCGCGTAGCTTTCCCCAGCTGTAGATGTCCCTGCGCTGGTCCTTGGTCCTCGTCGCGTTTGTATCAGGCGATCTGCATTTTCGTCTCGCGCTCTGGGGCCGTCTTCAGCACATATGCCGCAGGAAGAGCAGGGCAGTCACCCGCCAATCAAATATTGCTATGGCAACGTCAGGCCACGACCGCTCACATTGTCCTTCAAAATAAAAGCGCCGCATCTACTCCACTGTTATAAGACAAATGTAGACAACAGATCCACCAATTGGGAACCAATGTCATATCATATTCTAGTTTTTAATTGGATTCTGTTAATTTTATTTAATGTAGACAACTATTTTTGCAGCTTAATTACTTGGTTGAAAAAAAGTCTTTCCACTCAGGCTGCAAACTTTATCTCAGACTGGTTTGTACTTTCATAAATACAGTACTTACACCAGTGTATCCAGTCGACAGTAAGAGCTGTGTTTAAGCTCCTCCACATCTGATTCTGTCAAACTGTTACCACCAATGTTCAGGACTGTGAGATGTGAAGGGTTGGACTTCAGGGCTGAGGCCAGAGAGGAACAGCTCTTCTTTGACAAACAACAGTCCCACAATCTGATTAAAGAAAAAATGATGTGGTTAGAATTCAAACAAACACAGACTGTGATTAAAAGACATTCTAAAAATCAGATAAATGTAAGAAAAAACATATCAACTGATTTATGGTGTGATCACCTTTTTCTGATCATATTTTCTAGTCACAATCATATTTTTGTTCATGTCTTGTTCCCGTTAAATAAACTTTAAATAATAAATCCCATCCTATGACCAAACAATTCCTCTGTTACACTTCCTTCAGAGCAGTCGTTTCGCATAATACATTTTTACTTTGATGTGAGTCTTTTGTAAAACAGCACTTTTTACTTCTAATATTAATATATTATTTACAAACAGCAGTATTTTACATAAGAACTTTATTAGTTCTTATGTAAAAGTGTATGCAAGAACTTTATTAGTTCTTTATTAGCATTGTGGCTAACTGTTGTTAGCATATAGACTCACCTTGCCACTAACAACATGAATGAAAAAACATTAAAACACATCATGATGAACAATTTTGAAGCTCAGAATGCATTAGCTAAGTGAGCAAATCAGATGTGAGCAAATGTAGACTGAAGTAAGGAGTTTAAAATGAAATATTTTTGTTTGTTTACATTTTTAAGGATGCAAAAATCAGGTATAGTCCCTTTAAGAACTTTAACTTTACTTTATTGTCAACCATTGTGGAAATTTGTCTTTGGTTCATAATAACATACACTAACAATCAGACAGTTCACCAGGCCTCCAGTCAATAAACACTGTAAATACATCCTAAAAGAAGTGTGCTGCACATTTACCATTTCCATTATCCATTTAACAAACTGACAGCATTTGGCACAAATTAACCTTTAAAAACATTTTGTTGCCAGAGGCATTCTATATCTGCGCCCTGGCGGCATCAGCCTAAACTCGTCACATAGAGAATGCTCACAGTCTCTAGTGACTGACATGGCCATCCTGAGCACAGCTGACTGGTAAAGAAGCTCAATCTTCTCCTGGTCTTTGCCGGTTATCTTCCCAGCATTCTTGACTATTCTGTTCAGCTTGTTCTTGTTTGTCACTGTCAGAGGCCAAAACCTAACAGAGATGTTGAAGACAAGAGCTGTTTGAATCAGGCTGACATAAACTCTCTCCAGGATGTGTGAGCTCACTTCAAAGCCTCTAAGCTTCCTGATCATGTAAAATCTTTGGCTACATTTCTTAAAGATTTCATCTACGTTTTGGGAGAAGCTTAGCTTGTCATCAGTACATGTGCCCAGATACTTGAAGCTGAACAACTACTGTCCAACTGTGACGACAAGTTCAGACTAATACTAGAGCCTATTGTATCCGAGCTCTTTTCTGAAAGCTCTGAAAGTAAGAGACAGTGAACTGACCGGAGAGTCTCCAGTCGACAGTCTGGACTCTGCAGAAAACCACACAGATGAGACACTCCTGAATCAGACACTCTGTTATTGCTCAGGTCCAGGTATGTGAGATGTGAAGGGTTGGACTTCAGAGCTGAGGCCAGAGAGGAACAGCTCTTCTCTGACAAACCACAGCTACACAAACTGAATAAAGAAAACATGATGTGGTTAAAGTTCAGAGATTAATGGACAAAACGAAAATAACAATTATGAAAAACACAGGAAAATCAAAACTATTGATAGGTTAAATGTGTTTAATGCAAATTAACACAGTAACAATAGTGAGAGGATTCATTGTTTACAGGGCTGCAAACTCAGGGTGATGAAAAAGGTGACAGTTTGTCGCGACACCGCGCAATTCAGAGGGGGGTCTGGGGGTCCTCCCCAGAAGAATTTTGAAAGAATAGACATCATTTCCTGCATTCTGGTGCATTTTTAGAGGTCTTAAGACAACTGGACAAGAGTGGATGCAGCTATAATGTGACATATAAATGCCTGATATTTCTGTAATCTAGCCCAGAGCTTCCCAACCAGATGGTTCTTGAAATGGTTTTAAAATAGGCGTTTTCCCACATGAAAGTACCAAGAACTAGTCCCCACATTCCTCCAGTCCTTGTTTAGTCAGGGGAACTACCCTGTCCCCATGTTTGTGTTCACACAGCAGCATTTTCTGAAAGTGGGTCTAACTAGCTTTAGCATTAGCTAAATGTTACAGACTGTAAAGTCTGTAACATTTAAATAATTCATTAAGTGGTGTTAGGAAAACAAAAGTTGTCTTTTTTCGATTCCACATTAAACTATAATGTGCAAAACTTAATAACAACACTGGAATTAACAATAAAACGAAATGATTCACTGTAATTCCTAATAATAGTATTATAGGCTACTATTTACAAATCAAATAAATACATTTTGGGAGTTACTGCCTTTAAATATTTTTTTCTTAAAGATAAGGAAAGTTTATCTAAATGTGAAAATGTGTAAAACATGTTTAAAAACAAAGTCAGTGTAAAATGTGTTTGTGTCACTAAAAGGTTCCTGGTCTGACTGGAAAGTACCTGCTCCAGAGCAGGAGCTAAAAAAGTCCCTAAAATGTGGCCCCAGTGCATAGTTCCTGCTCTGTGTGAAAGCTCCCAAAAAGGGTACAGGAATCAAAAAGTACTGGGAACTGAAAAAAGTTCCTACAGTGGGAAAAGGCCTAATGTGAAATCTATCAATTTTTAATAATTTTAGGGCAGTGGTCTCCTACTTTTTCCTGCTAAAGCTACTTAAAACAAAAAAAAAGAAAAGAAATCTGCCAGTGAGCTACTTCTATTAGAGTTTGCAAAAAAATTACACTATTTATTTATCTATTTATTACTCTACAGTTGGGCATAGTTCCATGTCTTCTGTGCTATGCCCTCTACAGGCTTCGTTATTGGTTACACTCATACTCATAGAACTACAGTTACATTATGTAACTAAGATTTACGTTTAAAATTGTAAAAGATAAGTAATTCATGAAATTTGACAGTAAAAGTTGTGTGTATGATTTTAAAGGTTTTTGATCAAGAGGTCAAGAGCTACTGGCAGCTCCCAAGCTACAGGTTGGAGACCAGTGTTTTAGTGGATTTAGGGAGATTTGGGCATAGTATTCAATAAAACAGAAAACTACAATACAAAAAAGTATTAGAATGGGAACATTTACCTACAGCCTAGATTGCCTTTTTGTATTATTTTTATAACAACTACTACCACTATTACTACATAAACATATTATGAATTTTCTTCACTGACAATGGCATAACAATTGTACTGATTTTGGTTCAAGTTGGTTTATGCTTAAATAAAATGCATAGACTATTGCTAAGTGAGTATATTATTAAATGTAGGCTATCTGACATTTTTCTTGTATCATTTATTTAGGCAATGTTTTCATATTTATCGCAATGTTGTAAAAGGGATAACATGATTTATAGTATATTATTATTATTGTTATTATTATTATTAGCCCTATTAATATAATTATTGCTTATTTTTATTTATTTACATGTATTTTTTATTTATTTTCAGCAAAAAGAGTTGTGCTATCTTGTCTTTGAAAACAACAGAAGCGTTTAAGATTAGTCACGTCAGCTGTAAACGGACTGAAATGGGTCCAACTGCAGTGAAACACTCTCTAAGTTTGACGCTGCAATGCGGCCTTACGCGTGCACAAACCTCTCCGTATTTGTGAACAGGACAAACCCACAAACGAAGAAGAGAGCCTTTAGAACGCACTCTACATCTTTGTGCAAACTAAAGCCTTGTATTAGCTCTGACGTGAATATTAGAACATCCCCATGTTGTCCACGACTCGCAACACTCACAGATCTTAACCCCGGGCTCACACTGCATCCAGTCTTTACTTAACTTGAAAAGTCCGAGAGTGGCTTCAAGTTGGTTTGTTCTACTCACGTTCATCAGAGCCTTGCCGTGCGTCTTTCCTTAACGCTGGTCAAACGATCCTCTCCTCACGTGTCCTTTCACCTGCGCTCTCCCTCTCGTGTCCCCACACACGCGCACACACGAGCCAACGGAGGGCGCGTCATCGCCGCTGCTCGAGCGCGCGGGACGTGGGACTCGTAGATTCATGTCCGCGGTAGAGTCTGTGGGCACCAGTGTGAGCTATCAGCTGCTGCCGCTGGCTCATGCCGTATGTACAGGGACTGACACGACCCGCGCAGATTCAGGACCCGTTGACATTCTCATCTCGACCCTAGACCCCCCCCCCCCTTCAAAATATTTTATTGCAGATCTGCATGATTCACATAAACGGCCCCTGGAGGACAAAAACGGCGAATTTCGCCGAAAGGTGACAAGTTTGCAGCCCTGTGTTTAATTACTGTAATTATTATTTTTTGTAAACATTCACTTAGAGACAGTGGTGTAGCTGACATTTTTATAGCCTATATATTATTTTATTATTACTAATGTTTTAAATGTATTTGATTCAAACAGAGTTAAGTCCAAACCCCTGAGTTTCTTTGCACAGGCCTTGGTCTCTCTTTCCTCCTCTTTCTCTTTGTCTCTGTGCTGTGACTGACTAAACTTGTGTTTTAACTTGTAGACAAATGTAGAACAACTGAATGTTTTTTCTTCTGTAAAAACAAGTCTGACTTTGTGAAGTGAGCTTCTGTGTGTCGGCCACATCTACATCAGATTTGTACTTTTTATTTCAGTTTGTTTTTGCCATTTTCAGCCTGAATATGTGAGCATTGGTCTGAACATTGAGTTTAAAATAAACTTTACATAATTAATTTGATTGATTTACTACAGAAAATTCAGACCAAGTCCACTGACATTAGAATTGTGTTCTTTTCGTCTTAATCTTAGAGGAAAAACATTTATTTTGTTTTGAACTGAGTCTGAAATATATTGGGAGCCTCATGCAATCTTTGGTCCAATAGTGGAGCTGCAGCTCTGAAAAGTTTGAGAATGTCTGTTTTCCACAGTCGGCCCTTAAACGTCTGCACATCTATTCCTAAGCCGAGCCCTCTCTCTGTGCCACGTTTTAGAAAAGAACAAACAAAAGAAAAAGGAGTGCCGCATGTTTTAGAAAAGAACAAACAAAATAAAAAGGAGAGGTGACATCTTACAGGAGCGCTCAGAGAAGTGACTGCAGGGAAAGAAGGACTGATGTAAAGTTTGTGCAGGTCTCTGAATGAAGAGGAATCGATAAAGGAGACTGTACGTTATGCATCAGTGCATATTGTACTGAGGATGAGACAATCGGCAGCATTTCTAGAGAGATTAAAGTGTAAAGCTCCAGACTTGACTCACTCACTGTTGGGACAGAAACAACTGTGAGGAGAAAATCTATGTTTTTTTTTGTAAAATGGTTTGATTCATATGAAACAAGCTGATTGTATTAAAGTAAAGCTTATGAATGTTAGAGAGGCAAAGTCTGAGGACCACCAGTGGGACCACTGTTTGAGAACCTCTGTTCTAGGGCTGGGCGATATGGCCAAAAAATAAAATCTCAATTTTTTTGACCACTTTGGACGATTTCGATTTTAATCGATTTTATTCGACGTCATTGATGACTGCCGCTTTTTATTATGAGCTCATAATATTTTAAAGCATCTATAAAGAATGAGCCAATGAGATTAACTCGCTTTACAGTTTAGCTTAATTTAGTTTTATTACTTAGTGTCATGCACCATTTTTTAAGGATGCCCACCCCACATAAGCTTATAAGACACATAAATATAAAGCAGACAGGCTTATCACAATCAGTAAATGTCATACATATTAAAACTAATAATAAGTGTTTGCTGCTGCATCTAATGCATAGGCCTACTAGCATTTGTAGCCATTAGGCCCTGTTAAGTTCATCATTATGATTTAGTTGTTTCATATCTAAAAGTTTTAAGTTTGCGAGTGTTCACCTCTCACTCCTGTCACTCAAACTGTGTTGCCATAGTTACTCACACACGGAGGGGAAAGGGGCGGGACCTGCTGGCTGCTGCTTTTTGGGAGATGAGAGAGCATGAGAGAGAGATGTTGTGGACGGCTTTTAACTTTATCAGAGAAAACTTGACAAAAGGCACACGCAGCAGCTCGTGGAACAGCAAAGGCAAATCTAAAAGACGCTAGATTTACCGCGGGACTTTTCTAGAAAGTTACTGCGAGTCTAAAGCGCTAAAAGCGGCCGACTCACCCGCGGAGAAATAACAAACTCGTAACTTATGAGATTAAGCTATACACCACCTCCAAACGGCTACGCACGGCTGTTATTATGTGATTAAAAGGTCCGCTAAACATGCGCAAGGTTTCTGTTCGTCTGTTCTTTGTGAGAGTCAAAGGAGAGCTCTACTAAGCCGCTGAAGTTGTCCACTCGGGGCGCGCGTCTGGATGACAGTGGACTGAGCTCGATTTTGCGATTTGGCCATTTTTCACATCGTCGATTTTGAAAGTTCCGAATTAATCGAATTAATTCGATTAATCGCCCAGCCCCACTCTGTTCTACAACAAACACAGAGTAAATACAAAGTGATTATGTGTGAAGTTGTTTCTGTACGTTCTGAAACATGACACAAGTAAGAGACCATCTTTAATGGGAAAATAAAGTTGAATAAAAAAACAAAACCTGAACAAAACTCTGAAAATTGTAAAGTTGAGTTTAGAGACTCAGTAGCCACATTTTCATTGGTCCAAGTCCACCAGACTTCTTCACTTTGGACTGTCTTGGGCTGCATTTTAATACTGTGTTTTGTGACAGAGGAGACTGACCTGAGAGTGGAGAGTTCACAGTGAGGACTCTGCAGTCCAGCACACAGCACAGACACTGTGGAGTCACTCAGTTTATTCTCACTTAGATCCAGTAGTTTCAGATGTGAGGGGCTGGACTTCAGCGCTGAGGCCACCACTTCATAGTCAGTCTCTGAGAGTCCACAACGACCAAACCTGTAAGCAGATGTTGAATGTAAATGTGTTTGATGAGTCCTAACACAGGTGTGTGAAGATGCTGTTTGTGAATGAGGACTGACCGAGCCTTCCTGCAGTTCCTCACCACTGGGATCAGTCTCTGTTGACCTCCAGCAGACGTCTTGTACTTCTGTAGGTCCAGTTCCTCCAGGACCTGCTCTGACATCTGCAGCATGTAGGCCAGAGCCGAGCACTGGGACTCAGACAGTTCCTCCTGTGATCCTCCTCCACACTTCAGGAGGTCCTGGATCTGCTGCAGAAGAGACTGGTCCTTCATTTCCATCAGACAGTGGAAGATGTTGATGCTTCTGTCTGGAGACACTTCCTTTGAGCTCATCTCTTTCAGGTTCTGAATGACTTTGAGGATTTCTGATTGTTTTACTGGACTCAGCAGACCTCCTAAAAGTCTCTGGTTGGAGTCCAGACTGAGGCCATGAAGGAAGCGCACAAACAGGTCCAGGTGGCCGTTTGAACTCTTCAGAGATTTGTCAGACAAGATTTGAGAAACTCACAAACACTTATTTTTTTAACTGTCATGATTATTTTTACTTTGACACCAAGAAACTTCTGAACAACACTTGTGTCACTTCCAAAACAGTGGAGCAGGTAAACTGCTGCCAAAAACTCCTGGACGCTCAGGTGGATGAAGCAGTAGACTGATTTGTTGAAGATGACGCTCTCTCGTTTGAAGATCTCTGTACAGAGTCCTGAGTAGACCGAGGCCTCGGTCAGGTCCAGACCCACCTGCTCCAGGTCTTCCTGGTAGAACATGATGTTTCCTTTCTGCAGATGTTCAAAGGCCAGTCTGCCCAGCTTCAGCAGGACGTCTGTTTCTGTCTCTGTCAGCTCCAGTGTCAGATCAGGTGATAAACTCTTTTTCTCTTGTGAGGTCTGAGATGTTGGCTGATACTTCCTCTTCCTCTGTGTCTGCACTAACAGGAAGTGGGCGTACATGTCGCTGAGTGTCTGGGGCAGTGCTCCACTCTCATTGCTTCTCAACATATGGTCCAGGACTGTGGCTGTGATCCAGCAGAAGACTGGGATCTGGCACATGATGTGGAGGCTGCGGGAGGTTCTGATGTGGGACAGGACTGTCTTACACTGCTCTTCATCTGTGAACCTCTTCCTGAAGTACTCCTCCTTCTGACGCTCAGTGATGAAGCCCCTGACCTCTGTGACCCTGTGCACACACTGCGCTGGGATCTGATTGGCTGCTGCTGGTCTGGAGGTGATCCATATAAGGGCAGTAGGAAGCAGAGTGCCTTTGATGAGGTTCACTAACAGCACGCTGACCTCTGACCTCTGTGTGACCTCAGAGATGAGCTCACAGTTAAAGTCCAGAGACAGTCTGCTCTCGTCGAGGCCGTCGAAGATGAACAGGAGTTTAGAGACGGACAGAGTGTGAGCTGTGAGCGTCTGTGGACACAACAACAACATGAACAAGAGCAAACATTGAAATGTGATCACATTTATCCACACATGGAAACACACACACTCAGGGACAAAGGACTGGACTAAAGGGCAAATAACTTCTAAAAATGACAACCTAATGATCAACTCGGACACATTTCTTACACAGTTGAGTCTTTACACAGATGAAGTCTGTAATATCACTGAAGCTCATTTAAATCTTGTAAACTGACCAAACACTGCTGTGGTGTCCTTCAAACTCCATCCTCTGAACTAAACTGAAGCAGAAGAGCAGATAAAGGAGTGTCACCTGTTTGTCCAGCGCTGGATGGAACACTTGTATGAGCTCCATCAGACTGTAGCGCCCCCCTCTGACCAGGTTCAGCTCTCTGAAGGACAGCGGCACCACCAGGTCCAGCTCCTGGTTCTCTGAGCCCTGGGCCCAGTCCAGAGAGAACTTCTGGACTGAGAAGGTCTTCCCCACTCCAGCCACGCCGCAGGTCAGCACCGCTCTGATGGACCTCTGCTCCTTCTGCTCCTCCTGCTGTGGCGCCCCCTGCTGCTCCTCAGTGGCCAGTGCTTTAAAGATGTCCTGACACCTGATGGAGGTTTCCTGGACAGTCTTCTTGGAGAGTTTCTCCAGCCTCCTCTCCTCATGTTGGGCTGTGAGCTCTTCACTGAGGCCCTCTGTAATGTACAGCTCAGTGTAGATGCTGTTCAGAGGAGTTCTACTTCCTGCTCCTTCAGTTCCCTCTGTCACACTCTCACATCTGCTCCTCAGGCTCAGCTTATGGTCCTGCAGAAGCTTCTGGAGCTCTTCAGCTGCTGTGAGAGGAACACAGCACATGGATCAAGTAACATGTGTTGAATGTGTCATCATAAACAGTGGAATATAGACTCACCTTGTGTAGTGCTGTGGACCTGCTTTTCATTTGTCATGTCAGTGTGTTGAGCCCTGGGCCTGGAGTCTCCCACTGACTTTTCTCTGTGGACAAAAACACTCAACTCATTTGATTTCAACTGATGAAGTGACTTTTATTATTTAGGTGTTGATCCTCACAGTGAGTCTGAAGGAGCAGGTTCAGGACTGAAGTCTGGATTTTCATCTTTAGACCGGTGACTCTTCATGGACACACCACTGGACACTGAGGCTGTGGATCTGTGTCTGCAGAGAAAACATCAGCTGTTGTTACTTTGATTTGCTGAAGTTTCACTTGCAGGACAGTGTTTGTCTTCTCTTTAGAACTTCAGTAGGAGCTCTGAATATTCACAAAGTATCACAAAGACAAATTCATACTGTAGAAATCTTATGGACATGTGTCGGCCTGTCACAAGAATTACTGAGTTAAAACAGATCAATAATCCAGAGATGAACAGTATTATTTTCTGCTTCATATTTGGATGAACCTTTTCATTTGCACATAAATGTTATTTTTGTAGAACATTGGCTGTAGTGAGTTAAATCATTCACATCTGACTCATTATAGATTCTGACTATTTCTTCATGTTTGATTCACAATGTTTGGTTTGCAAAAGGTTTTACTGTGATTCTCCTGCTGTAGGGTTACAGTCTGTGGCACAAATGATTATTATTGTTTATCCAGTGGTTCTAAAGTCGTGGAGCTCTGAGCTGTGGGTCACCACATGAACTCAACATAGAATTTAAAGACCCACTGTGTAACTTTTTTTTCCATATGGATATTTTTGTTAGAGTAAAAATTATATAAACATGTTTTTCCTTACTCTGTGCAGACTTACATTTCTCCAAACTTTACTCCTGTATGTCCTGGAGGAGGGTCTCCTGCTCATTTCTATTAAAATGTTGTTTCTTTTTTACACTTTTGCATAAAACTAAACTTTCCTCATTAAGAATGTTCCCTTTGTATTTCCTGTATTTATGTAGTGATTTTAATCTCTAAAAGTGACACAGTGTCACTTTAAACACAGTGTCTTATAACTTTATGACACTTATTTATGACTTATTTCACCATCATTAGAGTGTCCTGGCCTGAAAAGTTTAGAAAACCTGCTTTATCCTAAGATTTTCTGACACTTCCAGGTCAGTAAATTATAAATTGGTTGCCTAGTAACAAGCTTTACTCAGAGATTAAAATTTTATGCATTATTTAGTTTATTTAGAGCCAAGTGATTTTTACTTAAATTGTGAAAAAAATAATGTTCTGGCTGCATAGAGTCTGGCCCTGTTCACAAGTTTACGTTAATGAAACTCATTTGTTTTTTGAGAAAAACCTAAATCTACCTTTTCTCACCTCAGATCTTTGTGCTTCGCTCATTGATTCTGTAAAAATCTTCTTCTCATAGACAGTGTTGGGAATAACTCATTACAAAAGCCACTTATTACTGTCGCCTTATATATTCTCCTTTTCAGTAAATAAGTAGTGTAACTCATTACTTATAAAAATGTTATATTACTATATTACTAGTTACAATCTGAGTAACTCAAGTTATTTGAATAAAAACTAACTGCATTAATATTCAATTGAAATTGACATTTCAGGATCAAAACACCAGTAAAACTGTGGAGTCTGTTGACTTAAAGGTGAATCAAATCTTAAGACTAAAAGGTGTTGTAAGTAAAGCCACGGTCACAATGACCCCGTACGAATAAATGGTCGTACGAATCTTACAGTCGTACGAAATCGGAGTTCGTACGTGGCTCGTGGAGTGGAAACTGTTTTCCTACAGTCTTCTTACGGCAGACTTTCAGCTCTCACCAACAACTCACGACATTCTGGGAAATGAAACCGTACGGCATCCTTGCGTGTGCCCTAAAGCTTGTTTAATGCTTTTGCGGTAATCCTACATCTATTTTGTATCGCACGGGAGCTGCACGATGTCCCTACGTCCAACTCAAGCCTTTATCAAGGTGTTTCNACAGTGGTTCTTATTGCAGACATTTCTTCGACATAATATATAAGAGAGCACAAATAAAAGGTTTGCTCTGCCATAATAAACTTAAAACATTTTGAGATTAAGCTAATCTTTTTTATGAAAATAAAGTCAAAGATTAAGAAGTTATAATTTTACTAGAAAGAAAAAAAAACTCATTAAAGGTGATGTAGCTGCTTTTCAGACTGCAAAACAATTCTTCAAATCTGAATGCATACGCTTATAAATCCTTTGATGCATGGTTATATCGACATATATTTATTTTTGGTTGTAATTATGCCTTAAAAACCTCTTTTCACAGACAGCAAAGAGAAAAGGGAGAGGACCACCCAAGCTCAGCCAGTCAGAATGCAGCATTTGGCTCCTAATTAGACTTAAATTTCTTTGGTTTTCGATTCAGACAGTATCAGAGGTCGCATTTTTTACAGTCCTGCATTTATTATGGATACCCCAACTTTAGTATAAGAAAAAAAAAATCTAGTTTTATAAGATTAAAATCGTAATTGTGCTAAAATTATCAGGACTTGGACTTGCGTCAGATGTTTGCATAAAAACACACAATAGATTTTTATATTTATAACAATGTTCCATGATCCAAATCACAATTTCATTTAATAAAAGTTCAAGTTTAATATTGGAAAAAAAAGCTTTTCATGGGTTGTCTCTTAAACTATATCATACATTTGTGTTTCTCAGAAACATGCCAGGAGCCTGACTGAAACTGTTCGCGGGCCGCATTTGGCCCCCGGGCCGCAGTTTGCCCAGGTCTGTTGTAAAGGATGGTTGGTGGTTGTGTTGGTTATGGCAACTAATGTTCATAATCCAGTTGTTTTCTTCAATAGATAAATACAATTTTGTTAAATGTTTTAACAACTTATAACATTTTGCAAATTAGCCTAAAAAAAAAACAAAACAAAAAAACAGAACCACAACCATCTCTACAGCTGACCACAAACACAACAACCATCACAACTGCAGCAACAAAGTAAGGCTTTGCAGAGGTGCCCAAATCTTTCCTTAGATGGACAAAATTAGTATTACATAGTTCCACTGGAGGGTCAAGTTTGGCCTTGGCCCTAGTTTGGATGTTTTCTTTTTTAATTTTTTTTATTAAATATGTACGGGTTTTCCGGTTTGAATTCCAAGAAATTATGCTTTGGCAGAGATTCTCTACTTTGCCTAAAAGTTGTCAGGCATTCTATAGAATGTAGAAAGTAGAGAATAACAATTTATTCCTACTTTGCCTGAAAACACCAGGCATTCTATAGAATGCCTGGATTATCAACTTTGCCTGTAACAGACCTATTTCAAATCTTCCCTTTATTTTTCAAAATACTTGAGAGAGTTGTAGTTAAACAGCTATGTCGCCACCTACAGGAGAATAATTTATTTGAAAAATTCCAGTCTGGTTTAGAGTCACAAATGATTTGTATTAGCTGCTGACAACGGACTGATCTCAATCCTGGTTCTGCTGGATCTCAGCGTTTGATACAATTGATCACAATATTTTACTGCAGAGATTAGAATGTGATGTAGGTGTCAGAGGAACTGCTCTGAGCTATCCAATTTAACCGATAGGTATCAGTTTGTTAATGTAACCCAAAGCTCCTCACAATGTTCTAAATTAACCTGCGGTGTGCCACAGGGCTCTGTACTTGGTCCAATTCTTTTTACTCTCTATATGCTGCCGCTAGGTAACGTTATCAAAAAGCATGGCATTGACTTCCACTGTTATGCAGATGACACTCAGCTGTACTTATCAATGAAACCAGATCAGACTGGTCAAATAGAAAGACTCAGTGCCTGTGTGAAGGATATAAAAACCTGGATGAGCCTTAACTACCTACTCCTTAATCCTGATAAAACAGAAGTGATTTTACTCGGCCCTAAACACCTGCAAGACTCTCTAACTGAGCAGATAACCACACTGGACAATGTCAGTGGTAGCCTCCAGCTCGACTGTAAGAAACCTTGGAGTCTTATTTGACCAAGAGCTCTCATTCAAAGCACATATTAGCCAAGCGTGCAAAACTGCCTATTTCACTTACGAAATATGCCAAAATTAGAAATCTACTGCCTAAAAATTATGCTGAAAAACTAATCCATACCTTTGTCACGTCGAGGTTAGACTACTGTAATCCCTGCTTGCAGCGTGTCCTAAAAGCTCAATAAAAAGTTTTCAATTAGTTCAAAACCCCAGTACTAAAAGATCTTCACTGGCTTCCTGTTGAGTCTAGAGTCAAATTTAAAATTCTTCTTCTAACCTATAAAGCTTTAAATGACTTGGCCCCTTCTTATATCAAAGATGAAATAATTCCTTATCATTCTACCCGTTCACTTCGCTCTCAAGATGCTGGACTGTTGGTGGTTCCTAGAGTCTCTAAAAGCACAATAGGAGGCAGAGCATTTAGCTATCATGCTCCCTGGTTATGGAATCAGCTCCCTGCTCATGTCAAAGACGCTGACACAGTCTCTACATTTAAGATTAGGCTCAAAACGTTCCTCTTCGGCTTAGCTTATGGTCAGGTCAGTTAGAACAGACTCTAAACCCACAGTTCTAGTCAGGCTGCCCTAGGAGCAAATATACTGGGGAAAGTATGGCAACTTGAGCACTATCCTCTCACTTCTGCCTTTCTTGTAAAGAATATTGAATTACAGTTCATCTCTAGTCTGTTTTTTGCTATTCACTCGTCCTCTGTCGTGTTTCAGATGTTGCTGTTCCAGTGACGTGGGCCGGACCACTGATGCCGGACTCCCTCCTCTTTCTGGACCTCCGCCCCACCTCCTTCTCCAGGATTGGCCTGTCCTGGTCTGCTAGACGAGTCGTTTCCCTCTGCTTATGGACTCTGGCTCTACAAACATAAACTCTATAACTTTAGCCGTAGTTACATCTACAGTCTGTCCGTCCATGGGAGTGGATCCCTTCTTCACTGTGGTTCTCCTCGAGGTTTCTCTTTTTCCCTTATTTAATTGTTTTTTAAAACAAGGACAGTGCACAGATACATTAATCTCACGAAAAGAAGAGATGCTCTGCACCAGATTTAGCTATGAAGCTAATTTCTATCTGTAGTCCTTGGGCAGCTTTTAAAAGAAAAAGTCCATCAAAGTTCCTTAAACCAGTGCTTCTTAGATATATTCACAATAAAAACACCTTATAAATATTTTACAATTCATGACCTCAGTTTACAAAATTATAATTCATTACAAAATATCAATTTAAACTGCCAAACTTGCCATCATAGCAATACTTCTAAAAAATCCTATTACCAATTCATCATTAGTGTCCATGTCTGATGAATGTGACTGAATGTGTGTTTTTATTTTTCTAAGCAACAGTTACTAAAAACTGAATTGCCCGTCGGGGACGAGTAAAGTTTTCTGATTCTGATTCTAATACAATATCTCTTAAAATACAATTCCTTTTAGGTTCATACCAATAATATTTCTTAAAAAAAAACAACAAATTAATAAATTGTCATGTACATGTACTAGATCTACTACTAAAAATGCATAAAGATTCATCATTATATACAATTTACACAACCCAAACACAACTTATCTACGCTCAACGACCAAGAGGGAAATCTGCGCTACACAGAATCTATTTTACCTCACTACATCACTACCTCACTACATCAGGAGAAGCTTAATGTTGACAGACCTGCCGACTCAGGAAGCCATTGTCTTGACCCATGGGAGAATGCTTGATAATTTAAACACGTCTTTAGTTCAACTGGAAGTGCATTCCAGTTCCTCGCAGCTGTGCAGGAGAAGGCTGATTTTAACCCTAACCCTAACCCATCACGGTGCGTCTAAGAGGGATAGTCAAATCATAATTTACAGTTAAACGAGATATTTAGACATTTGCTCAGATCGAAGCTGAAAAAAACCCTCAAAGGAGGTGGAGCGGCATTATGTAGAATTTATGCGCATTTCAGAATAGAGGATCATATTTTCAAAACTTAACAGGTTATATCTATTTAATATGTTACGTAATGGAAGTTTAAAGATTTTTTATCAAATACTTTTTTTTTTAGTTTTTCATTGCCGAGAAGAAGGGTCTAAGGACATGGGATGCTCTGGACAATCATTCATTTGCTCTACTCTGCTTTGACATGCTTGATCAAAAGTTTCATTGAATGTGTATTGTTTCATTGAATATGTATTGTTTTATTAGGCCTGAGCCCCCAGCAGGGCGTAGGGCTATTGGTTCTGTTATCAACGCTCTTGCTTCGCCCAGCCATCATGATCAGCCACTACCCCGCCCCCTGCAAGAACTACAAAATGAGCCCATGCCGAAGGCATGGGATGTGTATACTTACTTCTGCTAACACAAAATAGTCAAAAAACACTCAAAAATTAGTGCATGCACTCATTGTTGACAAAAGCAGCGCGAAGCGCAAAACCCCTAAAACTAACTCCTGGCATCAAGCCCTACTCACTAATGCATGCCGTAGGCATGCATTATCCTTGTAACTGCTAAATGCATGCAAATCAATGGGGAGTCAATGGGGGGTTCGACTTCGAAAGTGACTTACGCGCTCGTCAGTCACTTTCCACCCCATGGTGAAGTGCGCGCTGTCAAGAGCTTTCGGAAAACATATAATATGTTGTTGCCGTGGCAATGGCTATATTGTTTTTGCAATTTTATTATAATCTTTTTTATTTTTATTTTTTTTATTCTGCTTTTTAAACTTTAATTTGACCCCTGAACACACTCAAAAACTCACCAAACTTTGCCCAAAATTCAGAAGTGGTGAAAATTTTGACAATAAAAAATGGCGCAACAGCGACATCTAGAAAACTCAAAATACATTGCGCCTATGGGAGACAGTCTGACGCAAACTTTGACGTACAGCCACAAAATTCGGTACATGCTTTCTTCTTATGAAGGCAATCAAAAAACCTAATCATGGCCACGCCCACTTTTGTACCGTTTGGCTGTCATCTTGGATTTCGCGGTCGGGAATGCAAACTCAGCATTTTCGCTCACATCATACTTTAATTAACTCCTCCTAGGGCATTTTGCCCACTGGGCTCAAAATCGCTGTACATCATCTACACAAGTGGGGCATCAAAAGTTATCCAATTTACTTTGATCCAATTGATGGTTTACGTGCGGCGAAGCCACATATTTCAGTGTGATTTTTTTTACATTTGGAATTTTTAATTTTGCTCCCATTTCCACATAGTAGGTTCGATTTGAATCGGACCATTTATGCATTTGTTGCATTTTCTGTCCTGGACCCACTCATGGTGAAAAAATTTTAATCGGCGCGATAGCGCCCCCTACAGAATGAAATAAGTGTTCACATGGAGGGTCAAAAATTTACCCAAAATTCCTTTGGGTCTTCCCGATCAAAAAGCCAATGGTAACCATGTACAATTTTGATTCGTGTCGCAGCGGGAACGCGCGCAAGCGCCCATGTTATTCCAATGGCATTTTTACAAAATTCTCGGTTTTCTTCACATCATACTTTTATCAACTCCTCCTAGGGAGTTTTGCCCGCAGGGCTCAAATTCGGTACACATGAACTACACAAGTGGAGCATCAAAAGTTATCCAATTTATTAGGATACGTGCAGCGAAGCAGCAAATTCTTGCCAAAATCAAGTAAAACAGCTCAAATCCCATGTTATCCCAAAGAGCTTTTTAGCAATTTTGTTTTCTTCATAAAATTTGATTAGTTTTACAAAAGTGTGTGAAATTTGGCAAAGTGACTCCTCATGTCACCCCGAACAATAAAGTCTGGAGGTCTGATGCTATATCTTGCATGCTGATGCCGTGACGACTCAGTATGTAAGCTCTGCCCCTCAGAACTACTCTGTACTGTGATGAGGCTCTTATGAAGCACTAATACCTGTACAATAACAAACACTGACCGGGGCGCGTCAGCGCCATCCTTAGGTTGTTGTAGAGTAAAAGGGCAAACTTTAAAGCTAGCATGCTGTTGCCGTGACAACGCAGCGTGTAAGCGCTGCCCTTCTTATCTGCACTGTACAGTGATGAGGCTCTTTTAAACCACTAAGACAATAACTCACAATGACCATGTTTATATAGCTCTATGGGGCCGAGTTTTTGAAAGCTTGGCCCAGACATTAGGGCGCGTAAGCGCCCCCATGCGCTTCGGAGTGCGGCGAGGGCTGTTGGAATGCCGCTTGCGGCTGTAATTTTTATTTCCTATTATTCATGTTTGCTAAAATTAATAATCTTGGGAAGTCCTCAGAGACGACTGTTGTTGTGATTTTGGGCTATACAAAAAGAAATTGATTTGATTTGATTTGCCTTACATCAGAACAGTTGTTTCTCCAAATACATTTTACTCTGATGTGAGTCATTTTTATAAAACAGCACTTTTACTTCTAATATAATATTATTTACAAACAGCAGTATTTTTACATCAGAACAACTGTCCACTCTGTCCCACTGTGACGACAAGTTCAGACTAATATTACTAGAGCTTATTGTGTCTGAGCTCTTTTCTGAAAGCGCTGAAAAATGTCACAAGTAAGAGACAGTGAACTGACCTGAGAGTCTCCAGTCGACAGTCTGGACTCTGCAGAAAACCACACAGATGAGACACTCCTGAATCAGACACACTGTTACGGCCCAGGTCCAGGTGTGTGAGATGTGAAGGGTTGGACTTCAGAGCTGAGGCCAGAGAGGAACAGCTCTTCTCTGATAAACCACAGCCAAACAATCTGAATAAAGAAAACATGATGTGGTTAATGTTCAGAGGTCTTTGGACAAAAAGACATTCTGAAAATTAAAATAAATGAATCTTAAGACAATCGCTAAAAAAAATAAAAAAATAAAAAATGTAAATAAAATCTATTGATAGGTTAAAACAGATTCTGGGTTTAATGCAAATGAACACAGTAACAATAGTGACGAGGTTCATTGTTTAATTAATTATTATTTTTTGTAAACATTCACTTAGAGACAGTGGTGTACCATTTTCACCCTGAATATGTGAGCGTTGGTCATAAACATTGAGTTTAAAATAAACTTTACATCATTTATTTGAACAGTTTACTACAAAAAATTCAGACCAAGTCCACTGATGTTAGAATTTTGTTATTTTTACCTTTATCTTAATCTTAGAAGAAAAACATTTTATTTTGTTTTAAACTGAGTCTGAAATATTACTGGGAGCCTTGTGTAATCTTTGGGCCAATAGTGGAGCTGCAGCTCTGAAAAGTTTGAGAATGTCTGTTTTCCACAGTCGGCCCTTAAACGTCTGCACATCTGTTCCTAAGCCGAGCCCTCTCTCTGTGCCACGTATTTTAGAAAAGAACAAACAAAAGAAAAAGGAGAGGTGACGTCTCACAGGAACGCTCAGAGAAGTGACTGCAGGTCAAGTCCACCAGACTTCTTCACTTTGGACTGTCTTGGGCTGCATTTTAATCTTGTGTTTTGTGACAGAGGAGACTGACCTGAGAATGGAGAGTTCACAGTGAGGACTCTGCAGTCCAGCACACAGCACAGACACTGCTGAGTCACTCAGATTATTCTGACTTAGATCCAGTAGTTTCAGATGTGAGGGGCTGGACTTCAGCGCTGAGGCCACCACTTCACAATCAGTCTTTGAGAGTCCACACCGACCAAACCTGTAAGCAGATGTTGAATGTAAATGTGTTGATGAGTCCTAACACAGGTGTGTGAAGCTGCTGTTTGTGAATGAGGACTGACCGAGCCTTCCTGCAGTTCCTCACCGCTGGGATCAGTCTCTGTCGACCTCCATAAACCGTCCTGTACTTCTCTAGGTCCAGTTCCTCCAGGACCTGCTCTGACATCTGCAGCATGTAGGCCAGAGCCGAGCACTGGAACTCAGACAGTTCCTTCTGTGATCCTCCTCTAGACTTCAGGAGGTCCTGGATCTGCTGCAGAAGAGACCAGTCCTTCATTTCCATCAGACAGTGGAAGATGTTGATGCTTCTGTCTGGAGACACTTCCTTTGAGCTCATCTCTTTCAGGTTCTGAATGATTTTGGGGATTGTTGATTGTTTTACTGGACTCAACAGACCTCCTAAAAGTCTCTGGTTGGATTTCAGACTGAGGCCATGAAGGAAGCGCACAAACAGGTCCAGGTGGCCATTTGAACTCTTCAGGGATTTGTCAAGACAATGTTTGAGAAACTCACTAGCATTTAAACTTTTAACTTTTCTGTCAGTTACATTTATACCAAGAAACCTCTGAACAACACTTGTGTCACTTCCAAAACCAGTGGAGCAGGTAAACTGCTGCCAAAAACTCCTGGACGCTCAGGTGGACGAAGCAGTAGACTGATTTGTTGAAGATGACACTCTCTCGTTTGAAGATCTCTGTACAGAGTCCTGAGTAGACCGAGGCCTCGGTCAGGTCCAGACCCACCTGCTCCAGGTCTTCCTGGTAGAACATGATGTTTCCTTTCTGCAGATGTTCAAAGGCCAGTCTGCCCAGCTTCAGGAGGACGTCTGTTTCTGTCTCTGTCAGCTCCAGTGTTTTCTCTGGCCTCTGCTTTTGTCCAGACATGAACAGATCAGACCATAAACTCTTTTTCTCTTGTGACGTCTGAGATGTTGGCTGATACTTCCTCTTCCTCTGTGTCTGCACTAACAGGAAGTGGGCGTACATGTCGCTGAGTGTCTGGGGCAGTGCTCCGCTCTCATTGCTTCTCAACATGTGGTCCAGGACTGTGGCTGTGATCCAGCAGAAGACTGGGATCTGGCACATGATGTGGAGGCTGCGGGAGGTTCTGATGTGGGACAGGACTGTCTTACACTGCTCTTCATCTGTGAACCTCTTCCTGAAGTACTCCTCCTTCTGACGCTCCAGTGATGAAGCCCCTGACCTCTGTGACCCTGTGCACACACTGCGCTGGGATCTGATTGGCTGCTGCTGGTCTGGAGGTGATCCATATAAGGGCAGTAGGAAGCAGAGTGCCTTTGATGAGGTTCACTAAACAGCACGCTGACCTCTGACCTCTGTGTGACCTCAGAGATGAGCTGACAGTTAAAGTCCAGAGACAGTCTGCTCTCGTCGACCTCTGACCTGAGCTGTCTGTGGTCGAGATCTGGACAGTTTAACAGAGCCAGAGACAGTACAGTGCTCTGCGTCGTGTAGCGCAGTATGAACATGAACAGACGGATACAACAGAGTGACCTTGAAACATGATGTGAGCTGAAACATTGAAACATCGTGAGCTCAGAAATTGATCACACAATGGACAAACACACGAACAGCAACACAAGAATCGTGCACTGGTAAAAAAACAGCGAAGCTGCGGAAAGTGAAACCGCGATAGAGCGAGGGACCACTGTAGTTCAAAGGCTATAAAATGACATATAAAAATAATGTACATAATTTTTAAATTAAGCTACACTTGTAAATGAAGTAATGGCAGTGAAAGCACTGGATTCTTTGAAAATCAACTTGGTCAAATTTCTGACACAGTTCACTCTTTCCACAGATGAAGTCTGTAATGTCACTGAAGCTCATTTTAATCCTGTAAACTGACCAAACACTGCTGTTGTGTGTCCTTCAAACTCCATCCTCTGAACTAGACTGAAGCAGAAGAGCAGATAAAGGAGTGTCACCTGTTTGTACAGCACTGGATGGAACACTTGTATGAGCTCCATCAGACTGTAGCGCCCCCCTCTGACCAGGTTCAGCTCTCTGAAGGACAGCGGCACCACCAGGTCCAGCTCCTGGTTCTCTGAGCCCTGGGCCCAGTCCAGAGAGAACTTCAGGACTGAGAAGGTCTTCCCCACTCCAGCCACGCCGCAGGTCAGCACCGTCCTGATGGACCTCTGCTCCTTCTGCTCCTCCTGCTGTGGCGCCCCCTGCTGCTCCTCAGTGGCCAGTGCTTTAAAGATGTCCTGACACCTGATGCAGGTTTCCTGGACAGTCTTCTTGGAGAGTTTCTCCAGCCTCCTCTCCTCATGTTGGGCTGTGAGCTCTTCACTGAGGCCCTCTGTGATGTACAGCTCAGTGTAAATGCTGTTCAGAGGAGTTCTACTTCCTGCTCCTTCAGTTCCCTCTGTCACACTCTCACATCTGCTCCTCAGGCTCAGCTTATGGTCCTGCAGAAGCTTCTGGAGCTCTTCAGCTGTTGTGAGAGGAACACAGCACATGGATCAAGTAACATGTGTTGAATGTGTCGTCATAAACAGTGGAATATAGACTCACCTTGTGTAGTGCTGTGGACCTGCTTTTCATTTGTCATGTCAGTGTGTTGAGCCCTGGGCCTGGAGTCTCCCACGGACTTTTCTCTGTGGACAAAAACACTCAACTCATTTGATTTAAACTGATGAAGTGACTTTTATTATTTAGGTGTTGGTCCTCACAGTGAGTCTGAAGGAGCAGGTTCAAAACTGAAGTCTGGATTTTCATCTCTGGACCGGTCACTCTTCATGGACACACCACTGAACACTGAGGCTGTGGATCTGTGTCTGCAGAGAAAACATCAGCTGTTGTTACTTTGATTTGCTGAAGTTTCACTTGCAGGACAGTGTTTGTTTTCTCTTTAGAACTTTAGTAGGAGCTCTGAATATTCACAAAGTATCACAAAGACAAAGTCATACTGTAGAAATCTTATGGACATGTGTCGACCTGTCACAAGAATTACTGAATTAAAACAGATCAATAATCCAGAGATGAACAGTATTATTTTCGGCTTCATATTTGGACTCATTGACTCATTATAGATACTGACTCATGTTTGATTCACAATATGTTTGTGTTGCCAAGGGGGCTGCTGGAAGTCTGGCTGGTAATTCAAAACTTCGGCTTGGATTTTTGGTTTATACTCGGATATTTGGACTTTGTATGTTGAGCCACCCTCTTTGTGTTGCATTTTATGAACGGACGTTTTATTGATTCTGCCATGCCACGTCCTACACGCTGTTTCAACTGCCAGCGCTTTGATCATGTTGCCAGTGTGTGTAGATCCCAGCGGCGTTGCGTCAACTGTGGCTCCGCTGAACGTAACCACGCCCACCCGTGTACAGGAGATCAGAAGTGCTGTAACTGCAATGGATCACACGCAGCCAGCAGTTCAGTCTGTCCCGTGTACTTAAAGCTACGGTCACAAAGACCCGTACGACCTGCTACGACCTCTCTGCGAACGATTTTTTTCTCATTTCCTACGTCATTCTTGAGGCGTTGTTACGAAAAAACAGCGCTCGCAGCTCGTTCGTAAGTCCGTAGACAGGTCTATGGTCGTGTTAAAGATTTTCTACGACCAGTCTACGAACGCAGAGACTAAAGCCTGTGTAATGTGCCTGAGCGGCAGAGTCAAAGTGGAGAGAGACGCGCTCTGGAGACTGCGCATCCCTTGAGGCGCAGTTTAGCTTGTACGAGGGACCTGTATGAAAGCCTACGGGCCTGGAGCACGTGACGGAAACGCAGCTAGCTTTAAACACGGAAAGGAACGGACAAGGAGCGCACGGGGCGGACAGGACAAGGAGCGCACGGAGGGGACCGGACAAGGAGCGCACGGAGGGGACCAGACAAGGCGCACGGAGACGGGACGGAGCGCGCAGGGGGCCCGGACCCAGAGCGCGGAGACCAGACCCGGAGCGTGAAGGGATGAGATCGCTTGAAACACGGCCGGACCGGACCAGGAGCGCACGGAGAGGAACGGACCCGGGGCGTGCAGGAATATCGCTTGAAACACTGCCAGACTGGACCAGGAGCGTGCGGGGAAAACGCAAATCATCTGGAGATGGACACAACCACGGGGAGGACACCTGTAACAGACGTAGACATTTGGACAACTTCTGCTCGCTGGCGCTTTGGGAAGTGCTTCAAACTTTTTATATGAACACAATGATGTCGGTGGATTAGTCTTCAGCATCCATATTCGCTTTGGGAGTTTTGTCATCTCCTCTGCAATACTCAGGTAAGAAACGGAGGTTTGACTTTGTGAGTTTGTTGTGTTTCGAGTGTGAGAGACAAACGAGACAAACGGCTTAATTTCCCCAAGAATGTCGTGAGTTGTTGGTGAGAGCCAGGGCCGGCTTACGGCATTAGGCTACATAGGCTGCAGCCTAGGGCCTCCGCCAGCAGGGGGCCTCAGTGAGCAGCACTTCAAAATGTATCTACTGTAGTTAATCTAGATTGAAATATGTTCTGAAAAGCAAAAGCAAAATTGCTATTAGAAAGTTTTATGTATATTTTTATGATTTAACACATTACAATTCTATTGGCATAAGTTAAATAAAAAAGTTTGTGTCTTTTGCAAATACTCAGAGGGAGGGGCCGTACTGCTGCGCTGTGAGAGAGAGAGCGAGAGAGGGAGAGAGAGAGAGAGAGAGAGAGAGTGCGAGAGAAAGAGACTCTGGAAAGATCATTCACAGCATACAGCGAGAAATCCAAGACTCTGGACGCAACAGACACAAAAAACACGTTCTACACGCCACAAGCTATCAGCCAGTCTTTGTTTCGGGTCAATCCGTTATGTATTCTAGGAGATACGATCAGTAAAAGCTGATGAACAAACATTTCAACAGATCTTGTTTAATAGCGCAAATTAACGCGACCAAGCGCGACGCATTGCTGCCCGCATTTCTGTCGAATTATTTCAAAGAGAAGTGTCCAAAAACAAGCTTCTGTAGACTATTTTAGCGTGAGCCACTCTGCTTCATGTGTGCGTGACGTGAGAGCGCTCTTTGCCGCGAAGCAGCAGAAGAGAGCAGGGAAATTAAAGGGCCCATACACAAAAAAATGTGCCGTATGTTTTAACACTGTTTTCACATGTAAAACATATCTGGAACTGTGTTTTGTTGTTTTCACACTTGTTTCAGACACAGTTAGTTCATATTTAGGCCATGTTCTTCTCTAAAATTGAAAACACACTGATTTCTAAGGTACAAAGTGCTCCACTGTGTTTTAAAATTGCACACATCTTTACAAAAATCATTTTAACATTGTTAGCCATATATTTGCTTGACATTGAGACCGCAGAAATAGTTTAGCTTAATTCTAAACTGGAAATTTTCTGTAAGGTAAAACTTACTAAATTAGCTACTGCTAAATGATGTTGAAATAATAATATTACAAATAATAGTGGCCAGGAACTGAGTAAAAAGCAACAAAATCTTCTCTAAAATCCACCAAAATGCAGGAAATAACTTTTATTTTAAGCAAAATCTCCTGGGGGGGAAAACAAGATTGGTCATATTTCTATAAAGTTATATACTGTCACCACATTATTTAATGAATCACTTTATTTCAGCCTTTTAGCCAGTTGTCAGTCTGTGCCTTGGGGGCGCCATCTGAATTCTTGATGAGGGCTATTGCGAGCACTGGAGGGGCCTCAAAATATAGTAGCCTAGGGCCTCCAAAAACATTAAGCCGGCCCTGGTGAGAGCTGAAAGTCTGCCGTAAGAAGACTGTAGGAAAACGGTTTCCACTCCACGAGCCACGTACGAACTCTAGATTTCGTACGACCTGTAAGATTTGACCATTTTATTCGTACGGGTCAATGTGACCGTAGCTTAAAGCGCTTCACGGAAATTAAGCAATCATTATCAGGCCTAAAAGTCTGAAGCAAAAAATAATAATATAACTTTTACCAATATCAGAGGTCTATATGCTAATTTGATGAACTGTCTTATCACATCTCATGAACCTAGTGTTGTCTTTGTCTCTGAAACATTTTTAACTCCTCATATGCCTGATAAAATATTCAAAATTGATGGCTATTACCTATTTCGAAAAGACCGCTGCTCATTTGGTGGAGGTCTAGTTGTCTATTTACGTAGCTGTCTGAAGTACAAACGGCATGCAAATTTAGAGCACAATAACTTTGAAAGTCTCTTTTTTACAGTTGACTTAGAGCATGTTAGCCTGTTTATTGCTTGTATCTATCGTAAGCCAGACGAAGACATGTCTATCCTACACCATTTGGAGGAGGCGTTAGAAAATTGCCCTGTCAGTTACAATTCAACAAATCTGATAGTTGGTGATTTCAATGTACATAATTCCAAATGGTGGCCAGAAGACAAACCTGACCAGCAAGACATAACAGCAGAACTATTTTGTACTCAGGAGGGTCTGACTCAAATGGTTACCTCACCAACAAGATTTCCTGACAGATTACCTGGAGCACCCTCTTTGACTGACTTGGCATTAACTAACACTCCTGAAATATTCTCTAGTGTGTCTGTTTCTGCTCCTATTGGAACATCAGACCATGGAGTCATTGAGGTACTTCTGTCACAGGTTGGCCTGATGCCCATAGGACAAGTGCAATCAGTACACAGGCCTAATGAACTATCTTGTCTTGACTTCAAACGTGTTTCTCCCTGGACACCAATTCGCAATGCACTTGAAGAGCAAAGCTGGGCTTCTGTGTACTCTACAAATGATATTGAGATAGCATCAGAACATTTCTATGCCACACTTTTTTCTATATTGTCTTGTTTTGTGCCTAATCGACAAACTAACATTCCACAAGCTGAAAAACACAGATTACACTGTTACACCAGAATTTAGAAGGCTAAAAGTGCTTTCAGACCAAACGCGACCACGCGAACACTTTCAATGGTATGTCTATGTGTAGGCGCGATTTCGCACGACCAGAGCGGCGCAGAGCGGCGCGGAGCGTCTACTACGACCGGCGCGAGCGTTAAGGGCAGACGGGCGTCTAATAAGCGCGACCAACATGTGAAGAGCAAAGTGACAGTGTTAACGACCAGTACTACAGCTGGAAGGCCCGTGCAGACATTGACAAGAGAACCAATCCTCTTGGTATCAGCCTCATACACCATTGTCTTTTAACTATGTCAAATAAGCCCTGTGTTCTCCATTCACATCGCTCATTTCGTTGCTCTGATTGGCGGCACTTGAGGACGCGCCTCCGCTGACAGACACATACACATGAATGGGATTTCAGGCGAAATTTGCCATTCATCGCCTCTTATCTACACGGGCCATGAGGCGGACGAGCGTCCATGCGCGAGGCGCGAGCAAGTGACAGTACGTTGTTCAAAACGACTAGTACTACGACTTTAACATGATCAGACTTCTAAGTTATAAACTTATTCTAACCAAAAGCTGCACAAACATAAAAAAACACATAACATGTGTGACTGGGACTTACCCTGTGGCTCCACAAAACAAAACAAAAGATCGTATTTAGAAAGTTTAGTCCAGGGATTCCTCTCGTTTGTACATTCTCCGCTGTCAGTGTTTATAATTCATAAAACTCCTTGATTCTGGCAAAAACAAGCGGCTCTTTTGGCCAAATAAACTTTATGTTCACAGCAAAATAAGCGCGATGTCCGAGACAAAAATAGTCTGCTCATTCGACTGAACCGGATTTATATACTGTCATTTCCGCAGGTTATAACAGCATATTTTGTGGCGCACGTGTAAAGCGCAGGGTTGGGACGCCAGAGACCGGGGTTCATTTCCCACATGAGTGAAATTTAATTGTCTTTTTTTTCTGCACTTATGCATATATTAAATAAAAATATAGTGTTTGTTTTGTGTTTTAAAACGATAATACAATGTGTTTGTACAGAAAATAGGATTCTTAAAGTTTAAGACTTGCATATCTACTACAGATACAAATGTCTTTAACAACTGTTGTTGCCTGGGGTCGAACTCACGCACCCGCGGGCTCTTCACACCAGAGTCTAATGCGTTATCCACTCGACCACTTCACATCAGACTTGCACATTGCTCTAAAATAGAGAGTCACAGATGCCGTGACTGCATGAACATGCCGCGGTTTGAAAGCTGCAAGTTGGTCGCGCGAGAAACGCGACTAATTTTGAATATATAAGCGGCCACCGCGGGGCGTCTGACGCGAGTTGACGCCTCCGGTCTGAAAGCACCTTTAGACAGTTAAAGCAAACTTGTTGGTCTAATTGTCAAAGTCATCAAAGACGGATCAAGATCTAAATGCTTACAGAAAAGCCAGAGATGCACTACGTAATGAGATAAATCATATTGAGCATTTACATTACAAACGACGAGTTCAGAAACTAGCATCAAGTTATTCACCCAAACATTACTGGGGTATGCTCTCAGATTTATATAAGTTTTCAGGTAGCTGTGAAAAACTTCCTGACCTGAGACATGATGGACACTCTTATGTAAATGACTCTGAAAAGAGTCATTTATTCACCACTAGTGACTGTGATACAAAAGAATTTTCTTGTGTTGTACCTGATTTGAAACTTGGTTTACTAACTGACATAATCGTATCTTCTGTGTTTACGGTAAACTGAACAAACTTGATGTGAACAAAGCATGTGGCCCTGACGGTGTCCCAAACGTACTCCTAAAAAACTGTGCAGCTGAACACCAGTATTGACTTATTTGTTCAGACTCTCCATCAGCACTTCAAGATTACCTAAAATCTGGAAATTGGCGTATGTTACACCAGTTTACAAACGTAAAGGAGATCGCTCCAGTCCGTCAAGTTGCAGGCCAATATCACTGACTTCTTGTATTGGTAAAATTTTTGAAAGCATTGTAAATGGCAGGCTGATGACATATCTGTTGGAAAATTCACTAATATCTCAGAATCAGTTTGGATTTTTACCTAAACACTCAACGCTGGACCAGCTGGCTCTGGATTATCACACTTGGCTGAAAGCTGCAGAGAGGAAGGAAACATGCTTAGCAGCCTTTCTGGACCTAAGTAGTGCATTTACATCAGTCCCTCATAAGGCTATTCTTCACAAACTACCAGCATTTGGCGTTCGTGGGAAAGTTTTTGCTTGGATTCGTAACTATCTGAGTGATCGGCTACAGCAGACTAGAGTTGGATTTGCATTTTCTTCTCCGTTACTGGTGCAGTCTGGAGTACCACAGGGCAGTGTCATAGCCCCAACTCTTTATTTTTAAATGATTTGTTGACTCAGTTGGAAAATGTATCGTCATTGTTACCCCAGAGTGTTAAAGTGACACCAGCTGCTTATGCAGATGACACATTAATAACTGTCTGTAGCTCACACCCTGCTTTAGCAGTTGCTGGCCTGAACTGTGCACTAGCTGTTGCCAGCACCTGGACAAATACCTGGGGAATGAAATTTAACGCCTCTAAGACTGTGTGTTTATGTTTTGCCAAACAATCCGTCAGCAAATTAATAGACAAACAAGTTATATTTGAGCGGCATAATATACCCTTTTCAAGCGAGGCCATACATCTGGGAGTGATATTCACAAGTGACTTGAAACTCAAGCGTCATGTTGAGGAACTGCGCAAAGAAAGTCGAAGAGAAATATTTGTCCTGAGATTGCTCAAGGCAAAGTTGCCGCCAAGAAGCGACGGTCTATTACTGCGAATTTACAAGGCTTACATTAGATCACGCTTGGAGTACTGCTCGGTGTTGTTCTGTGGAGCAGGAAAGACTCTAGTGAACTGTCTTGAGAGCCTTCAGCGGCGCTGCATGAGGATTATTCTTCACATGCCATATTGCACACGGATAGAGCAGGAACATTATGCAATGCTCGGCCTAACAACTCTGCAAGTGCGACGTAATTTCGCTCTGTCCTGTTTCGCGTTGAAGATGTGTCGTGGGCTCTCACCAGCTGCCCTGGACCAATATCGGCCCACAGTGAAAGTGCTGCCCTACAGCGTTCGTCGAGCCGGTTATGTGCTGCCTGACGGATCCCTGCCCAGTTCGGCGTTGCTGCAGAGATCAAGCCTTACTTTGGCCACAAATATACTTAATTTGTTGGACACAGATTGCGTGACCCGGCACAGAACAATGGATGCCTTCAAGGAATACCTTGTGGGAAAGCTCAGGGATGAACTTTTTGTGAGTTTCCCCTTTGGCTTGTGGAGGCATTGAAGGGCGGGATGAGGGGGGTGAGGGAAGTTGTGCCATCCAACGGTCAGAAGACCATGGAATTTTAATTTTGGTTTTATATTTGTTTTTTTTATAACCTCTTTTTCTATGTATTAATAAAGAATTAATAAAAAAATGTTTGGTTTACAAAAGGTTTTACTGTGTGATTCTCCTGCTGTAGGGTTACAGTCTGTGGCACAAATGATTATTATTGTTTATTCCAGTGGTTCTAAAGTCGTGGAGCTCTGAGCTGTGGGTCACCACATGAACTCAACATAGAATTTAAAGACTTTTTTTTTCATGTGGATGTTTTTGTTGGAGGAAAAATATATAAAATATATTTTTTACACTTTGGCATAAAACTAAACTTTCCTCATTAAGAATGTTCCCTTTGTATTTCCTGTATTTATTTAGTGATTTTAGTCTCTAAAAGTGACACAGTGTCACTTTAAACACAGTGTCTGATAACTTTATGACACTTATTTATTACTTATTTCACCATCATTTGCAGTGTCCTGGCCTGAAAAGTTTAGAAAACCTGCTTTAGTTTATCCTAAGATTTTCTGACACTTCCAGGTCAGTAAATTATAAATTGGTTGCCTAGTAACAAGCTTTACTCAGAGATTACATTTTTATGCATTATTTAGTTTATTTAGAGCCAAGTGATTTTTACTTAAATTGTGAATAAAACAATATTCTGGCTGCATAGAGTCCGGCCCTGTTCATAAGTTTACATTAATGAAACTCATTTGTTTTTTGAGAAAAAACAAAATCTAACTTTTCTCACCTCAGATTTTTGTGCTTCGCTCATTGATTCTGTAAAAATCTTCTTCTCATAGACAGTGTTGGGAATAACTCATTACATTACTCATTACAGCCACTTATTACTGTCGCCTAATATATTCTCCTTTTCAGTAAATAAGTAGTGTAACTCATTACTTATAAAAATGTTGAGACTATAATACTAGTTACAATCTGAGTAACTCAAATTACTTGAATAAAAACTAACTGCATTAATTTTCAATTGAAATTGACATTTCAGGATCAAAACACCAGTAAAACTGTGGAGTCTGTTGACTTAAAGGTGAATCAAATCTTAAGACTAAAAGGTGTTGTAAGTAACATAACTTTTCTCTGAATGAATGAGTCAAATGTGACGGGATTAATGTTGTACAACGTCTTAACCAATGTGTGATTAAGCTCAAAGTAACTTAGTATAGCACATGTAACAGTTACATGTGTCATACTAATGTAAAAATAGTTTATCCCTGTAACTGTCTTCTGACAACACTTTAGACTTTAGGATTACATCACATTCATTCATTCATTGTTTATTTGAGCACTCACAGAGTATAATACATACAGCGTGTAGTTACATAGTAACAAGGCTCAAAAGGAGTAGACAGAAGCAGAGCTTATGGGAGCCTACCCCCTTTCACCTAAACATTTGGGCAACAGCTGTTTGCTTGAGCACTAATAAACATTCGATAAGATATCCATATCAATATACAGTATATAGATCACAAGATGTGAGGCATCCATTTTTATGAATGCTGTCAAAAAGGTGCAACAAAACATATACAAGCATTTACTGTATATTCATACACATGTACACATACACATACAGATACATACACATAGATAGGTCAGGTTGTATGCACAATTGGCGTGTGCTTGTTCATAGGCACTAGTGTAAGTGCTTGACCCCAGACACACATACACAAAAAAAACGTGTGTGGGTCTGTCGATGAAGGATGTGTTGATATTTGGTGTGTCACCCATACCCAGGTCCACACACAGAGTGTGTGCACCTGTTTTGAGTGAAATGCACATTTGATAATACTATTAAACACTGAGGTGTATTAAATACAGAATATTCATTACAAACAGATTCCAAAGCAATCCGTTACATCTCAATGTCAAATACATATGTATACTTATTAGATTTCAATACGTCTTCAAAACATAAGGTTCAAAGCAGCCAGATTTCTTGCAATTTGAATATTACTGCTTTATCATCCAGATGAAGCAAGTTGGTAATTTACATGAGCAACATACTGTAATAATGATGTCTGTGTGCACCCATACCCAGGCCCATACACAACGTGAGTGTGCCTGTTTATGAGTGAGTGTAATAATGTAATAATGATGTCTGTGTGCACCCATACCCAGGCCCATACACAACGTGAGTGTGCCTGTTTATGAGTGAGTGTAATAATGTAATAATGATGTCTGTGTGCACCCATACCCAGGCCCATACACAGCGTGAGTGTGCCTGTTTATGAGTGAGTGTAATAATATAATAATGATGTCTGTGTGCACCCATACCCAGGCCCATACACAACGTGAGTGTGCCTGTTTATGAGTGAGTGTAATAATTTAATAACGATGTCTGTGTGCACCCATACCCAGGCCCATACACAACGTGAGTGTGCCTGTTTATGAGTGAGTGTAATAATATAATAATGATGTCTGTGTGCACCCATACCCAGGCCCATACACAACATGAGTGTGCCTGTTTATGAGTGAGTGTAATAATGTAATAATGATGTCTGTGTGCACCCATACCCAGGCCCATACACAACGTGAGTGTGCCTGTTTATGAGTGAGTGTAATAATGTAATAATGATGTCTGTGTGCACCCATACCCAAGCCCATACACAAAGTGAGTATGCCTGTTTATGAGTGAATGTATGACTGTAATACTTTCTCTTTGTATCTTTGTTTACATTGCATAGGAGAGGTGCTATTTTTAATTTTCTCATCAAGACCATTCCAGAGGTCAACTCCACTTCTTGTTATGAACATCATTTTGGTAGTTGTACGGGCGGACTGTTTTTGAAATTGAGTTTTGCCTCAAAATTTGTATTTAGCTTCTTTATTATTAAACATTTGTTGGATTTTGGATGGAAGCAAGTTATGTCTTGCTTTATACATAATATGAAGGGATTTGATTTTGATCCAATATCAAAATCTTTAACAAAGAACACTGCTATATAGAGAGAACATTACCTTATATCATCATTATTGTGCCTGCCACAACATATGAACTGTAGATTGATCTGTTGAAACCTTCTCATTGTTTCATTAACATATTGACATGTGGAGGGGTTATTACTAATTTTGTGCACTCATACTGTTTTGTACATCATGGCAGAATGAATAGGGATCAAAATGGTATCAATTTGAGGCACATTTGAAAACTTTTGCTATCATTATAGGTGAAAAAATGCCCTTACACATTAAAAACGATGCTTATTTTTAACTGTTTTTTAGCATTATATTGCCATATATAAAAAACACCAAGCTTTTTTCATGCAATAACCCTTCACCACATATTCTGTTATAGGCTAGGACCTAATAATGCATCTTAAAATCATTAAAAGGCTAATTTTAGTGTGTATGGGCATATACAGAAATATATCACATTTTGGGGGGGTACCGATCTTTGAAAGTGTGTCACAGCCACACCCACCAATATTTTGCCTGCAGACAATCGAATTTGAATGGCTCTAGGTCTGTAGTTTTCAGAAATATATGTCTTCAAAAATCCCCAGACGGGTGAATGATTTCGGTATCTGGCCCACGGCCTCGTAGTGTCATCAACAAATAATACTAGTTTTAGTTTGTCAGAAAGGTTACATAAGTCATTTATATACAACAAAAATAACAACGGTCCCAGAACAGACCCCTGAGGAACGCCACATGTGATGTGTTTGAGCAGGGACTTGTGTTCACCCAGTTGGACAAATTGCTGTCTCTCGGTAATATATGATTTTACCCACTGTAATGAGGTACCCCTTACACCGTAGTTGGACAATTTATGAATTAAAATATTGTGATTGATCGTATCAAATGCCTTCTTCAGGTCTATAAAGATAGCTAGGGTAATTTTTTTCTTTTCCAAACTATTGGTAACTTCTTCTATAAGATCTATAAGAGCTAATGCAGTTGACGAATTACATTAATTATATTTTTCTATGAAATGATTTAATCGGTCGGTAAATAATGAAAATTGGGATAATAATGAAATAGGTCAGTAACTTGCATACTGATTTTTGGCTCCATCTTTATGAATTGGTATGACTTTGGCAACTTTCATTTTTGTTGGAAATTTCCCAGACTTAATGGATAAATATATCATTTAGGGGTTTTACAATATCAAAAATAACAGTCTTAATTAAAGTCATATGTAGTCCATCAGAATCAGTGGATTTTTTGTTTTTAAAATTGTCACATGTCACTTTAATGATCATTTGTCTTTATGTTACATTTGATTTGAGTTTCACATTTGTTCTTACTGTGAGTCTGAAGGAGCAGGTTCACGACTGAAGTCTGGATTTCATCTTTAGACCGGTGACTCTTCATGGACACACCACTGGACACTGAGGCTGTGGATCTGTGTCTGCAGAGAAAACATCAGCTGTTGTTACTTTGATTTCCTTAAGTTTCACTTGCAGGACAGTGTTTGTCTTCTCTGTAGAACTTTAGTAGAAGCTCTGAATATTCACAAAGTATCACAAAGACAAAGTCATACTGTAGAAATCTTATGGACATGTGTCGGCCTGTCACAAGAATTACTGAATTAAAAACAGATCAATAATCCAGAGATGAACATTATAATTTTCTGCTTCATATTTGGATGAACCTTGTCATTTGCACTTAAATGTTATTTTGTAGAACATTGGCTGTAGTGAGTTAAATCATTCACATGTGACTCATTATAGATACTGACCATTTCTTCATGTTTGATTCACAATGTTTGGTTTGCAAAAGGTTTTACTGTGTGATTCTCCTGCTGTAGGGTTACGGTCTGTGGCACAAATGATTATTATTGTTTATCCCAGTGGTTCTAAAGTCGTGGAGCTCTGAGCTGTGGGTCACCACAGGAACTCAACATAGAATTTAAAGGCCCACTGTTTAACTTCTTTTTTCATGAAAATGTTTTTGTTGGAGTAAAAATTATATAAAACATGTTTTTCCTTACTCTGTGCAGACTTACATTTCTCCAAACTTTACTCCTGTGTGTCCTGGAGGAGGGTCTCCTCCTGCTCATTTCCATTAAAAATGTTGTTTCTTTGGCTATAATTTTTTTACACTTTGGCATAAAACATAACTTTCTTCATTAAGAATGTTGCCTTTGTATTTCCTGTATTTATGCAGAGACTTATAAGCTCTAAAAGTGTCACTGTGTCACTTTAAATACAGAGTCTTATAACTTTATTACACTTATTTATGACTTATTTCAGTCGGATTGTGTCGTGGGGGTTGGGAGTCGGCTGCACCATCATTTGGAGTGGCCTGACCAGCCAGTCCCTACAGGCTTTGACAGACACTTTACAAACCATGAGGGTCTGAAATCAGAGCGCTGGGTTTCAATTTTGGGGCGGGCTTTCCGAGCGCTGAGTCAACCAATAACAGAAAACTCGGAAATTCCACCAAAACAGCGACACACTAAACCGGATGTTTTTGTAAACATGTAGTGCAAGGATCTTTTTCAGTATGAAGCCTCACAGTTTGTTGCTCACGTTTTAAGGAATTGATACGTTCATTGTTCAAAGCCGACGCAAGAGTCGAATCAGCTACGTTTCAAACAGAATGTAACAGAATGTAGGAGGGGCTGACTGGTCAGGAAACATTTGGAGTGTCCTGGCCTGAAAAGTTTGTAAACTCTGCTTTATCCTAAGATTTTCTGACACTTCCGGGTCAGTAAATTATAAAGTGGTTGCCTAGTAAAAAGCTTTACTCAGAGATTACATTTTTATTTATTTTTTACTTAATTTAGAGCCAAGAGATTTTTACTTATTTTGTGAATAAAATAATGTTCTGGCTGCATAGAGTCCGGCCCTGTTCACAAGTTTTCATTAATGAAACTCTTTTGTTTTTTGAGAATTACCTAAATCTAACTTTTCTCACCTCAGATTTTTGTGCTTCGCTCATTGATTCTGTAAAAATCTTCTTCTCATAGACAGTGTTGGGAATAACTCAATAACTGTAACTTGTTACTGTCGCCCAATATATTCTCCTTTTCAGTAAATAAGTAGTGTAACTCATTACTTATAAAAATGTTGAGACTATATTACTAGTTCCAATTTGAGTAACTCAAGTTATTTGTATTCACCTTTTATTCGTAAGAGTAAAAGAGTAAGAGTAAAAGATGTTTTAACATCACTTTTTTATGAATAATGAGTCAAGTGTAAATGTAACAGGATTAGTGTTGTACAATGTCTTAATAATTGTGTGATTAAGCTCAAAGTAACTCACAGTAGTTACATGTGTCATACAAATGTAACTAGTAATAAATAATGTATTATTGTCACTCTGCTGTCTTCTGTCAACACTTTAGACTTTAGGATCACATCACATGTCACTTTAATGATCATTTGTCTTTATGTTCCATTTGATTTAAGTTTCACATTTGTTCTTACAGTGAGTCTGAAGGAGCAGGTTCACGACTGAAGAATGGAGGTTCATGTTTAGACCGGTGACTCTTCATGGATAGACCACTGGACACTGAGGCTGTGGATCTGTGTCTGCAGAGAAAACATCATCTGTTCATCATCTAGAGCTGCAACGATTAGTCGACATAATCGACCTTGTCGATTAGGAAAATACGTTGATGCACAGAGCGCATCGATGCGTCACTTTATGAATGTCAGAGATTTAATTCATCCACTCGCTATGAACATCTGCAATGTATTTCCACATCCGTACACTGGATCAACACACTATATAAACCATCAACATAAAGTTTTCAGGTCAGGAGAGCGATCCAGTGTGAACCGTGGCTGAACAGAAAGTTTTAAAAGCCACTTTACGGCGCGGGCTCGGCATCAGGCAACTTTATTTTCTCTGCGAAGCAACACCTGAACGTTTCGTTTGTGCGCACACGCTCCTCAACTCGGACTGTCCACACGCTCGTTGCCACGGAGTGTACAGGCACTCGGTGCCACGGTTGGACTGTAGGCTATTGCTGGGTTTCAGATGACATCACAACATTCTACAGGCCAATGTTATTTCAATCAGACTGGGGGCAAGTAAAATGAAATTTGTTTAAATTAAGTTTATTTTTGTAATCTAAAAGTTAAATGAGTCCAGTCACCCCAGAAATCACCACTTTTTAAATTTATAAAACAGTTTTTGAAATATTTCATGGCAAAGTCCAATGTTACTTAATGGAAAACTGCCTCTTGCCCCCAACCTGAACTTTAACTGACAAGAATTCTACAATGTGAAACCCAGCAATACGCGCTCAACACATGTCCATGGATGCCCGCGCGCACGGTGCAATGGACTGTACACGCACTCGTTAATACACACACGGCTCAGCTGTTCATCAAACACATGATCAGGAAAGGAGGAAATGTATATGTGAGTGACGATGGTACTCTTCACTTGTACAGCTTGTTGCACGGAGCTGTCGGTTCTAAACTCTTCTAAAACCTAAAACAATAGCCTTAATTTAATGCATATCTTAGTAACGTAAATCTTATAATATTGATTCAAGTTTACATTTTTGTATTATTTTATTTAATATTCAAATATATTTTTGAGCAGTATTATGAAATTTATGACTTGAGAACGTAATTAGCAATGTTCCTCAGTTAAAATATATTTTGTATTATACCCAATTAATAAAAATCAACTGAAATGAATTACATTATGTCATATAAAGGCATTAAAAGCCATAAAAAACTAACCGATTAATCGAAAAAATAGTCGATAAACTAATCGATTTATCGAAAAAAAAAAAAAAAAAAAATTGATAGATAAGAAAATAATCGTTAGCTGCAGCCCTATCATCATCTGATGGGCTTTAACAGTGAAGAAGAAATGACTGGACTCACTTTGTCCCAGAGAGATCCGGCTCAGTGCTGCCCCCTGGAGCTTCTTTGCTGATGGAACATCCTTTTCTCTGCTCACTCTCTGAAGCCATGTTCCCACTGGCTCAGCCTGGAGTAGAACCATAGAGACATGTTTCACTCTTTACATCTGAACATTTGAGACAAGGCTTTAGTCATTTGAACACAAGTTCTACTAAAGTCACATTAGCACTGCTTTGAACTTTAGAGGAAAACTCATTTCTCAGTAGAGCTCATTTCCTGCTTCAGGCCCACACTTTGATCAAGACTAAAACACCACAAATCTATGTTAAAGCCACTATGAAAACTTCAGCTGTTTTCTGCACAAGTGGATGTCAAAGAATCTCAAAGTCAGACTCACTCAAATAAGTGCAAAAGACTTGAAAAACAAAAGTCACATTTACCTGGCTCAGACGACGCCTCTGCTCCAAACACTTTCACTTGAGCAGCGCACAGCTCAGTCACGTGACCAGCCCCTCCCCTCTGTGTTTCAGGCCCAAACTTACAATCTACAAAAGCATTCATTTACTCCATGTAGACATAATAATAATCAATAAATATGAGCCGCAGATCAATAAAGTCTCCTGAGATTCAGACTGAACATCTAAAGAAAGTCCAAAGTGCAGATTTGACTCGTTTTTAGTGGCATTTCTTCAGTGTTGTAAGGTTGTAAACTGGTCACAAGATGGCGCCATAGACTTGTACAGCAGACGTTTCCTCAGTCACGTAGTAGTAGTTTTTTTTTTTTTTAACAATATATTATACATACATATTTGAATGAGTGAGATACTTCAGATTATGACAAACACAATTAAATTAAATTAAATTAAGCTTTTTGATGAATAGGTGAAAAAGAATGAAGAAATTTGTTTTTATGGATACAAAAATTTCAAGTGTAAGAATAGCATTTAGGAGAAGTGTTTTTCCTTGTCTTTCGTTAAAAGTCCAAAAATAATGTCCTTTTTAGTGAACTCATTTATGTGAAGTGTTTTAGAAGAGAACCAAAAGTGGAGGCTACATCTTCTCATAAAGTCAAACTATGAAACATTCAAAGAAATAAGAAATGTGATCTTAATTCCAAAATGTTTTCTGATTAATTCACCAGTGAGAGTTTTATAATGAACTTCTTTTACTTTGTGAAGAATGTGTAGCTTAATGGAACCAGTGTGTCACAATTAGCAATTATTTAAGTACAGGGCTAGATCAAAAGATTAATGGTTCAACTTGGGAGTGGAGAGAGAGACTGACAACAGCAATTTCTTTTAAATATTACCATATATTAAGGACAAACAAAAAACATAGAATGAAGACAGAATGGCCATTCAATAGGTATTTACAGTAGGTACACCAAATATCACAATCAATTTCAGAGCTAAGTTCAAGTATAGTTCATTGAGTATGATAAAGAACGCACTGTCTATGCATCTTCAATTGTGCAGTTAGGTTTTCCAACATGCAGCGCGAAAAAAGTTCAGTTCATGTTAGGCGCAACGCAACGGTTCAGTGTTCAGTTTGAGTTCAACGAATGATAGTCTATAGTGTTGGAAGAAAATGTGTGAATGTGTGTGTGATTGGGACGAGTGAATGAGTTCCGAATGGTTAAGAGGAAGAGAGGGCGGCTATGAGGAGCCTCCTACCAGCCCGACCAGAGCAGCAGGATCAACGGTGGCTTCAGACGTGTTGTCCAGTTCATGGGCTTATGGTTCTGAGTCCTGGGCTTTAAGCTCGCCATCAGACCTGAAAAGTAACAGGACCAGTGTAAGTTCTAAGTTCCAAGTGTTAAGTTCCACATATCAAGTTCTACGTGTACACACAATAATAGTTCATTCTAGTTACTAATAATAAAAATGTAGATCACATTATAAATAGCAATGTAATTTCCATATTGTACAATTTCAAATTAATCATCTTCATAAATAACAATGTCACATAAAGTTATTCATTCAATCATTCAAATATCAATCTAAAGTGCATAATGTCGATACACAAGAAGTTTCAATTCATAGCAGCAAAAAGGGTGCTTTAGTTCACAACGAGGATTGAATCTGCCTCACAACAAAGTTTACATTACATTTACATACGATCCAAGATAAGATCCAAGAATCTAAATAGTTACACATATTATATATTCACAAAACATAAACTGTATTTCTAAGTTTTTACCTTTTATACATAAAATTTATTACTGGTTTTATCTTGTTAAATCAACGTATTATAACGTGTACACATATTTATCTTTTAACAATAAAACAAAACAAAATGTCCAGTAAATCAAATCATATTGCTAAATTAAAAATACATTTCAACAAGTGTCCATAAGCAGGCGCTGGTCTTTCTAAAGCTAACATGAGCGTCATGTGCTTAGTACACTGTAACAATAGTTTTACTGGTGTTTGGTAATAAACACAAAATGAAACATAAAACCCAGTTTAGCCTCGTTGCACATTCCTACACTTGACCATTAGCCTTGAAGGTTAGCTTACAACACGTTTCACAAAGTGCTCAAAAACACTTTACAAACTGCATTTCACTTCCTACAACAGTCCACAGTGTAACCTTTGATATCTTATAACTCTGATATGTGACATCATATGAGTGAATTGAGTGTTTACCAACCTGTTAATAAAAGAAAAGAGAGAGCAGTGTTGAGCTGCTTTACTTCACAACGAGGATTGTTTCTTCCTCTGCAGCGCTCACTCTAGTCTCTATCAACACTGCGAGACATGGACATCTACTGGTCAGTGAAGGAACTGCACTTAAACTCAAAAGAGATTACGAAAACACATAAATAGTTGTAATTACAGAAAAATAAAATATTCCAATAAGAAATAAAACTAAAGAGGATGACTGGCATTTTTCTAGCCTCTACACTCTCTCCTATGGATGAGGGGTGTATTTGGTTGCTTTTCTTCATTCTACAATCCAGCCCTTTTTAGTAGGATGAACATAAACTAAAAACTGGGACGCACTCAAGTTTTTGCAGAGCATAATGAACATTCTGTGAAAATAGCGGGTAAATAAGTAGGCCTACTTGAACAATTCATGGCTACTACAGCTTATCTTCTCTGAAATTTCTCTCGTGTTTTGGTCATTTTCAAGTACGGTTTTCTCCATTTTGACAAAAGAAATAGCATAATAGCCCTTCCTTCACTGTTGGAAAGTGTCAGAGTGGTCAAAAATCAGGACAACTTGTACATGTCTTTTGTAAAACTGGGACTAAGTGGATTTGAATACATTTGCTGGGACACGGGACACATGGCTCAAAATGTGAACTGTCCCAGGTAAATAAAGACATCTGGTCACCTTTAGTACTTTACCTCAGGAGAAGCATTGGAGCGCCACAGAGCACCGTGTTTTTGCCCCTCCTTTTCACTCTCTACACAACAGACTTCCAATACAACTCGAATACATGTAGAAATTCACAGACTGAAATTGTGAGATGTATAAGAGAAAGTGAAGAGGAAGAGTACAGAACCCTGGTCCTAAAGTAATTGGCTGGTGTCAGCAGAATAAGCTCCAGAACCATGGTGGTTTGCTTGTATAAGTACCTGGGACTTCAGATGGACGACAAGCTCAACTGGTCAAACAACATCGAGAATGTGTACAAGACGGGTCATAGCAGGAAGTATTTTCTGAGGAGACTGGCCTCTTGTCTGCTAAATATGTTTTAGTTTATCGTGTGTCCTTTTCTATGCAGTCATGTGTTGGGGGCAGTGCAAGGAAAAGGGACTGAATCAGATCAAACGAGGAGCTGGCTCTGTGCTTGGACTTGGACTGGACTCTGTGGAGAAGGTTGTGGAACTGAGGATTTTGCCCAAAGTACGAGTCATGATCCTATCCAATTCAGTCTTCAGTCTTTTCCCATCAGAGGACCTCTGTGAGCAGCCAGAGGCTCCGCTCACTGAGCTGCTCCACAGACAGACTGAAGAACTCTTTTGTGCCGTGTTCCAAAAGACTTTTTTCCATAGGACACTTGCAAGTTTTTAGCCTTGCAACGTGTCCTGCTGCAGTTTGTCTTCTCTGCTCCTCCCTCTGTCAGTCAAACTCACTCATTATCAGCTCATGTTTATGTAAATTGCTCATTTGCGTATCCGTTTATGGTGAGACGGAAGTGTGAAAGGGGCGTGGCCTGAGGCAGGATCCTGGCCGCAGATTCTGGTGCTCAGTAGGAAAAGAGCACTTACGAAAGGTTTTATAAATCTGGATAATTTTTCACTTTGGTAAAATCTAAATTTTTCTGTAGTAATTTTTCCAAGTAGATTTTTACACACTCTTTTATAAATGAAACCCCAGGTCTTAATGTGACTAAATCTGAATGACAAAAATGTATGTCGACAATGGAGGTATTTTTGGTCGTCGTCACTTTCCACGCTACTGCACATGTGTTATGCAAAAGAGCCGCTCTCCGTCTGGTTACATGGGGAAACTTCTTGAAAATAAACAACGAACTGGAACGAAAGTTGCTGTTGATCAGGTCTGAACCGGTCTGACAGACGTCTGTCTCCTGAAGCTCACCGTTTTTTCACTCACCTGAATGTAACTTTTAAGGGTCGTAGGTCGAATTTCATTCACAAATGTTGATTTAGCAGCAGAACTTTTGTTTTTTCACAGTGATAAACTCTAGTTAGCTGACAACTGTGCTTTTCGACTTGTTTCCACTGTTTGTGTCTATGAGCGGCGGTTCTTTCTGGAGGCTGGCTGCATCACCCATGTTTGACAAAAAATCCCTCTAAATGGAATGCTGTTTTTTTGTTGTTTTTAAAAATAATAATGGCAAACTTTGTGCTTTTTCTGTTTTGTTCCAGTAAAATTACACTAATTATTTTTAAGGACAAGCATCAAGTCGTCTCAGCCAGATTACAGAGCTCCAAGTCCAAGTCAAGTCTGAGTCGCTGGCCATCAAGTTAACTCTCAAGTCCATTTGATCAAGTCAACATCTTAAAGTCATCGAGTTACTCAAGCGTTTATGGACAGTAAGCTAAAATGGGTTCAGTTTGTATCAGGGGCTTAGCTGATAAACTCAGTACAGATTTAATGTATTTTATGATTTAGATCTGAACTGGGTATAACATAATCTTGCTATAGACACGAGCGTGCAGTATAATGACTGAGAAAATCTAGTTTAAGTTGAGATGTTATTGTCATTGTTAAAGTGTAAAACTCCTGCTGGTGCCAGAGTCAGGACTAAACATGGAGAATCAGTGTTTCAGTTTCATGCAGCTCAGATCTAGAACAGTCTTTCTGATGATGTAAGAGGCTACAGATGCAGAGTCTAGAATATTTGTTGTATCTGTGAGCTTGAGTTTGTCCCTGCTCTGTGGATGAATTTAGATCTGCTTTGTACATGAGTTTAAACTGTTCACAGCTCACATACTGTATTACATATTTAGCTCAGCTCTTTATACAGCAATAGTAACTTCCCTCAAGGTTAGTCAGTATTATTTTTGTGCTGAAAACATTGATTGTACATAGAACTCATTTGTAGTCTGTCTGGGTGTTGTAGTTTTCTGGTTCCTGCTGGTGAGGAGGATTCAAAATCACCAAAGCAGCGACAGCTCCTTCTCCTCACTGCTCCTCACAGCTCCTTGGTCCTTAGAGTTGACCTCTCTCAAATGTGAAGGAAAAAGAGAAGGAAGGTCTTGTGGGTTCACTTCGTATACAGTACACAATGACCAAGACAGAAAAATCTATTATTTAAAGTTTATTTCCAAAAATGCAAACTGTGTTGTTTACAAAAGATTAAAAAATGCAAAAAAGGTAATGTTAGAGAATGCCTTCTTGACTCCCAGAGTGCTGGTGTTGCCCCCTCTGCAACCAAACACAGACTGACTGGTAGACCGGTGGTGGCTTCCCTTTAAATCTCAAGCCCCTCCCACGAGCATTACATTGTTCTACAAATGAACTTTACAAAAGCATAATGTCCATCTCATAGGCCACGGATTATTGTGCCTTGTAATATTTCCTATTTCTGGATTATATTCTTACATTTAAGAGAATGGGAAAAGACAGAAGACACACATACCTGCATATCACATGACTTTAACAACCGCGGGTAAATGCGGGTAAATGTGCTGTATCAGGGCAGAGGACCAATACACTTGGTTTGGCCGGTAACCTGGCAACATGAAAGCGAAACCGGATTTGTGCAGCGTTTGGACACGGTGTGCACCCCAAGTCGGAGCGCAAAAACGAATTGTTACAGGAAGCGGTCGATGTGTGAAATGGGCCGCCCTACATGGTGGACTGGCACCAGCAAAACATAGATAGTAATGACCTAACTTTCATACTTGAAATGCATGTGACAAATATGAGAACGCGTAGGGCTGCGTGGAACAGTGGATTGAGAAGGGCGCTCCATAGCATTCTCAGTAACGGAGACGGGAAGGAAGGAGATACAGTATGTCTATCCCATTTCTACAAGTTGTGATTCTTCATTACTTCCACCTGTGGAGAAGCAGAGATCAGAAATGATTTAACTCAACCTGGAAAAGGCTGTGTTCAATTGGTTACAGCAAAATGATATACATGTTTTTTTTTTTATACCATATTCTATCATGTTCTATTTTATAAATTAGATTCTTCTCTATTTTTTTGTATGTAGACAACTATTTTTGCAGATTAATTCCTTGGCTCAAGTTTGTATTTTCATAAATACAGTACTCACTTCAGTGTCTCCAGTCGACAGTGAGAGGTGTGTTCAAGCTCCAGGAGCTCCTCCACATCTGATTCTGTCAGACTGTTACTCCTCAGGTCCAGGTCTGTGAGATGTAAAGGGTTGGACTTCAGAGCTGAGGCCAGTGAGGAACAGCTCTGGTTTGACAAACCACACTTATATAATCTGAATAAAGAAAATGTGATGTTGTTAATATCAAGAGAAATACAGAATGTGACTGAAAGACATTCTAAAAATATAACCGTAAGAAAAACATAACTGATTTCTGATCATATTTTCTAATCATAATCATTTTGTTGCTCATATTTTGTTCTAGTTAAAAAAAACTTCAATTGAAAAAAACAGGTTTCGTCCAGACAATTCTTGTCACACTTACATCAGAACAGTCGTTTCTCCAAATACATTTTACTCTGATGTGAGTCGTTTTTGAATCAATACTTCTTCCTTTTATTTAAATCATATTTCTCATGACTGGCCGAGCTCTTTTCTGAAAACTCTGAAACATGACACAAGTAAGAGACAGTGAACTGACCTGAGAGTCTCCAGTCGACAGTCTGGACTCTGCAGAAAACCACACAGATGAGACACTCCTGAATCACACACTCTGTTATTGTCCAGATCCAGTTGTGTGAGATGTGAAGGGTTGGACTTCAGAGCTGAGGCCAGAGAGGAACAGCTCATCTCTGACAAACCACAGTTGTGCAATCTGAAGAAAGAAAACATGATGTAGTTAATGTTCAGAGATCCATGAACAAAAACAAAACAAAACATTAAGATGAAAGCAGAAATAACACACATATATTATATATATAAAATGATCCCTCTCACCCTACGCGGGTGGTCCATCCGCTTTCCAAGCTCGGGTCCTCTACCAGAGGCCAGGGAGCTTGAGGGTTCTGCGCAGTATCCTTGCTGTTCCTAGGACTGCACTTTTCTGGACTGAGATGTCGGATGTAGATCCAGGGATATGATGTAGCCACTCATCCAGTTTGGGGGTCACGGCCCCCAGTGCACCGATCACCACGGGCACCACTGTTGCCTTCACCTTCCAAGCCTTCTCCAGCTCTTCTCTGAGCCCTTGGTATTTCTCTAGTTTCTCATGCTCCTTTCTCCTGATATTACCATCGCTTGGTATTGCCACATCCACCACCACGGCTCTCCTCTGCTCTTTATCCACCACCACGATATTCCACAACTTCATCGAGTTTGCAATGAAGGTCCTCAGAGTTCTGTTGATCTTGTACAGCTCCAAGCATTCAGTGATCCATGTGTGTGGCATTGAGTCATAGGCTTTCTTGTAATCAATCCAGGCTGTGCACAGGTTGGTGTGTCGGGTTCTACAGTCTTGGGCAACTGTTCGGTCAACCAGGAGTTGGTGTTTGGCTCCTCTGGTATCTTTACCAATGCCCTTCTGTGCTTCGCTCATGTATTGATCCATGTGCCCACTTATCTTAGCCGCAATGATGCCTGACATGAGCTTCCATGTTGTGGAGAGACAGGTTATTGGCCGATAGTTGGATGGGACTGTCCCTTTGAGGGATCCTTCATTATCAGGATCGTTCGCCCTTCGGTTAGCCATTCAGGGTGAGTCCCATCCCTTAGCAGCTGGTTAATTTCTGCTGCTAGGCGCTCATGGAGTGCAGTGAGTTTCTTTAGCCAGTAAGAGTGGATCATAACAGGGCCCGGTGCTGTCCAGTTTTTCATACCTGAGACTCTTTCTTGGATGTTTGCCACTGTGATAGTCACTGGATTCTGTTCAGGGAGATTGCTGTGGTCTTTCCTCAGATCCATCAGCCACTGTGCATCGCTGTTGTGTGATGCCTCCCTCTCCCATATACTTTTCCAGTACTGTTCACTTTCCAGCCTTGGTGGGTCTGCTCTGCTGTTACTACCCTGCCATTGAGAGTACACTTTCGCAGGTTGTGTTGCGAACAGCCTGTTTATTCGTTTGGCTTCATTCTCTTTCGTGTATCTCTTTAGGCGGCTGGCCAAGGCTTGGAGCCTTTGCTTGGCAGTTTCGAGTGCTTCAGGTATGGGCATCTGGCTGTACCTCCTGGGTACTGGTCTTTTCATCGCACCTCTCTGGGCCTCTGTCAACTGGCTCACTTCCCTCCGAGCTGCCTTGATTTTAGCCTCCAACCTTCGTTTCCATGGTGGGTATTGTTTCTCATGGCTCCCATGGTTGCTCTTATAGCCCAGCACCTCTAGGATCACTGATGCTGAAGTGTAGATCAACTCATTGGTTTCAGTGATAGTGGTAGGTATCGCTCTCACTGCAGCATTCACATCTTCCATGAGACTTTCAGATGGCACTTCACTTAGCCACAAAATACAAATATATATATATATATATATATATATATATATATATATATATATTATATATATATATATATTATATATATATATATATATATATATATATATATATATATATGCAAAGTTGATAATCCAGGCATTCTATAGAATGCCTAGGCATTCTATAGAATGTAGGAAATAAATGTGTTATTCTCTACTTTGCCTAGGCATTCTATAGAATGCTGACAACTTTTAGGCAAAGTAGAGAATCTCTGCCAAAGCATAATTTCTTGGAATTCAAACGGAAAACCCGTACATATTTAATAAAAAAAAATAAAAAACATCCAAACTAGGGCCCAAGGGCCAAACTTGGCCCTCCAGTGGAACTATGTAATACTAATTTTGTCCATCTAAGGAAAAATTTGGGCACCTCTGCAAAGCCTTACTTGTTGCTGCAGTTGTGATGGTTGTTGTGTTTGTGGTCAGCTGTAGACATGGTTGTGGTTCTGTTTTTTTTTTTTTTTTTTTTTTAAAGGCTAATTTGCAAAATGTTATAATTTGTTAAACATTTAGCAAAATTGTATTTATCTATTGAAAGAAAACAACTGGATTATGAACATTAGTTGCCATAACCAACACAACCACCAACCATCCTTTACAACAGACCTGGCAAACTGCGGCCCGGGGCCAAATGCGGCCCGCGACCAGTTTCAGTCAGGCCCCTGGCATGTTTCTGAGAAACACAAATGTATGATATAGTTTAAGAGACAACCCATGAAAAGCTTTTTTTTCCAATATTAAACTTGAACTTTTATTAAATGAATTGTGATTTGGATCATGGAACATTGTCATAAATAGAACAATCTATTGTGTGTTTTTATGCAAACATCTGACGCAAGTCCAAGTCCTGATAATTTTTAGCACAATTACGATTTTAATCTTATAAAACTAATTTTTTTTTTTTCTTATACTAAGTTGGGGTATCCATAATAAATGCAGGACTGTAAAAAATGCGACCTCTGATTACTGTCTGAATCGAAAACCAAAGAATTTAAGTCTAATTAGGAGCCAAATGCTGCATTCTGATTAGCTGAGCTTGGGTGGTCCTCTCCCTTTTCTCTTTGCTGTCTGTGAAAGAGGTTTTTAAGGCATAATTACACCAAAAATGAATATATGTCGATATTAACCATGCATCAAAGGATTTATAAGCGTATGCATTCAGATTTGAAGAATTGTGTTTGCAGTCTGAAAGCAGCTACATCACCTTTAATGAGTTTTTTTTTTTTTTTCTAGTAAAATCATAACTTTCTTAATCTTTGACTTTATTTCATAAAAAAGATTAGCTTAATCTCAAAATGTTTTAAGTTTAT